>OU015496.1:205657091-205874591 GCA_907164885.2 Dolomedes plantarius | reverse complement strand
TTATTATGTGAGTCTCCCTTGGGTAAATGACAAAAGGGAAATTCCGTGCAATAGACAAGTGGCTGAAAGGAGATTGATGAGCGTGACACGCAAGTTGAAGACTCTGGGTAAATTGGAAGATTAGAACCAGATATTTCAAGAATGGGAAGAGGAAGGCATCATAAGTAAAGTCCCAGATGTTGATCTAAGATTTGCGGGTCATTACCTACCTCACCATCCTGTATTAAAACCTCAGAGTTTGTCGACTACCATCAGACCTGTTTTCGACTCGTCGTGCAAATTGGGAAGAACGTTTTCGTGAAACGACTGTCTTTTTAAAGGACCCAATTTGATTGAACAGATTCCATCCATTATATTAAGATTTAGAGAGAAGCCGGTTGCTGTCATTGCTGATATTCGTCGTGCCTTTCTTCAAATTGAGGTGAACGAACATGACCGTCAGTTTTTGAGATTTCTGTGGTGGGAGAAGCCGGAGAAGATACAAGTATATCAGCATAATAGAGTTATTTTCGGGGCTACTTGTAGTCCATTTCTACTTGGGGCAGTTATCAAGTTTCATTTATCCAACGCTTCAGAAGAGCAAAACCAGATTGCTTCAAAACTCGCTAAATCCTTTTATATAGACAATTTGGTTACTTCAATAGATAACATTAGCGAGCTGAAAGAATTCGTTGTGAAATCAACAGATCTTATGGAAGAAGCCAAAATGACTTTAAGAATGTGGGAATATGGTCCATTAGAAAAAAAGGAAATTTTAGATGGGGAAAACTTGTTCAAAGAAAACCCCCAAAATACCGTTCCAGTACTAGGTCTTCTGTGGGATAAAAGGGAAGATTGCTTAATAATTAATACCAAATTTGATAAGAAAATAGAAAACTTGTCGAAACGACACATTTTGTCATTGGTGCAAGGAATCTTCGATCCCATTGGTTTCATGGCCCCGGCGTTGATACCCGGTAAATTAATGGTGCAAGAAACTTGGTCCACAAAAACAGATTGGGATACTCCTCTTCCAGATAAAGTTCAAAGGGATTTCAAAAAATGGTATGACGAATTAAAAAATGTATCTAGTGTGAAGATTCCAAGAAGAGTAGGCTACGGTGAGAAACAAAATTGGTCACTGCACACGTTCTGTGATGCCAGCCAAAAATCCTTTGCTACCGTTATCTTCCTTCGTTGTGAAGACGGAAAGCAAATTTCTGTGCAACTCTTAAGTGCAAAGGCCCGTCTCACACCACAGAAGAGCGTGACTATACCGCGTCTAGAGCTTCTTGCTTGTGTTCTAGGAGCACGATTGACAGATTACATCCAGAAGTCCTTAGCTTTAAATACAGTTATAACCTGTTATTGGACTGATTCGTCGACCGTACTTGCGTGGATACGAAGAAACAGTCAAGGGGGTACATTTGTAGGGAATAGAATAAGAGAGGTTTGTTCACCGAAGTTCACCGAAAGTTCACCGAAGTTCATCAATGGTTTTTTATACCGGGTCATCTCAACCCGGCCGATTTACCTTCTCGTGGTTCCCATCCTCAACAATTCGTGAAGAGCAGATGGTGGGAGGGACCACATTGGTTAAGAATGTCAGAAGATGAATGGCCCAGGATAGAATCAACCCCGCAGGAGGAACTTGTAAACGCCGAGACAAGAAAAACTGTTGCTACGACTTTTGATTGCAGTTACGAAACTCCTTTCATGGATTTCACAAGAATTTCACGATTTTCAAAATTCATCAATGTTATATGTTGGGTTAAAAGATTTATTTCGAAGTGCAAGAACCGAACATGCGGTTTCCCCAAAGAATTAGCTGCAACAGAAAAGGAAGAAGCAGAGAATTTTCTCTGGATAACGGTTCAGAGAGAAAATTTTGGGGACGTAAAAGATTCTGTGAAAGGACTACTTGTTGTTACGGACCAAAATAACATCATTCGTGTCAAGACAAAAATTTTGGATAGAGATGATGAGATAGAGATTTAGATAGAGAGATGAGTTCAATTTTCGTTATCCTATATTGTTACCCTCCAAACATCATGTTGTCTCGTGTTTGATACGAGATTGTCATCTAAAGAATTGTCACGCTGGACCCCAGATTATAAGATCCTTGTTGAGGGAGAAATTTTGGATCATATCATCGAAACGAAACATCAGGAGTGTGCTATCGAAGTGGGTCAAATGTTAAAGATTTTCTGCGAAAGCCAATGACACTCCTCCCATTCATCTCCCATTAGACAGAGTCAGAGACTCAAGAACTTTTGAATTTGTGGGTATAGACCTTTGCGGCCCGCTCTTTCTTAAAGGGAAAACCAAAGCTTGGATTGTACTTTTCACATGTGCCTTCTACAGGGCGATGCATTCAGAATTGGTAACAAGTCTATCGACAGAAGCCTTTATCCAGTCTTTAAGAAGATTCATAGCGAGGAGAGGAAGACCCATCACCATATACACGGATAACGGAACTAATTTTACAGGTACTAGCAATATCTTGAAGAAACTACATTGGGAGAAAATAGAAACTTCTGAAGATCTTGTTCCATTGAAGTGGAAATTTATACCTCCAACAGCGGCATGGTGGGGCGGCTGGTGGGAGCGTCTGATTCGATCCATCTGTTGTGAAGGATCCACAATTGGGACATTTTGAACTCCTTCCAACGTCATAGCCATTTTTTTTTCCAACACGATTCCGGGGCATAAAACGGCCGTATTGGAAAAAGGGGGAACTGCACCAATTTTCCAAGAAACATAGCATCCCCTGAATTCCTCAGGACGGGAGAAAGAAATTCCAGGATATTCAACTGACATCCAATTTTCTTGGAAATAAGAGTACCACGTGGGCAACTGTGGGGATGTCGGAGCATCCTGCCCTCGAATAAAAACTCAGAGGCAATAAATTTACGTGAATAACTGACCTGGGGAGGAGTCATAATCCAAATGGGGGAAAAATGAACCCCGAGTCTGTGAGAGAAACGAGGATCGGAGGACAGAGAGAGAGCGATTTGAGGTAGCGAGCTGCGAAGAAAGCCTGGGAAGAAAAGACGCCCCCGTAAAATGGCGAGATGTCCGTGTTCAACCGCCAGCGCCGAATCCTGTTGCCTCCGCCAGTGAAGGGCGACATGATTTTTAGCCCGATACCCAAAGCCTCCTCCGATATAAGTGCCACAACGACTCCATGCCTTGCCCTGCTGTTTCATCAAAGCTCCCCAGGTTGGTCATTTCTTCCCCTTTAAATAGTGCTCATGGCTTTTGAGAGATTACGAGAAATATGACTTTATTGCACTCGACCCGTAATGGTTCTGCCGCAGGAAGCGGATGAAGTATGCCCTAATTCTGTTAAAATATGTCTAACCAAGATCTTAAATATAATATGTAGACCTGACCTTTTCTTGTAATATATTGTATAATAAATGTTGTTATTTTTTATTTATAAACGCAGAGTTCCCTTTGGAGTTCACCTCCCTAATTTTACACAACGCAAAGGGGTATCTCTGGTACCCCTCGTAACATATATTGGTGCCTCTGACCAGGATTTGCCTGTGTATTTTATAATATTTTACTTTAGTCCAAAATCTGGGCATACTAAAATTTTTTTTGTGTATCTTAGCAAAAAACTTTTTAACGTCGTGCAATGTGCTTAAGGTTCATATATATCTTTAAAGTGTTATGCATACATTTTTTTTCTCTCTTTTCTTTCCCTTGTACCTACCATGCTTACATGTTTTGTGAACAAATTGTATTGAAATGTTAGGGTTTATGTGTTCGCGGTTAGTATATATATAATTCTAGGATAATGATTTTTACTTTATTTGATTATTATATGTTTCGCATGTATATGTTAAAACAAAAATTGTTCAAAAGGGTTTGTTTTGAAGCACAATAGAATTTTCTCGAATTACCTTTCCTTACTTTATTGTATTAAGGCGACCGATTCAGTCGCTAGCGGGAAAACTCCCGGCTGATCGCTCATCTGTCAATTTCGAAGAGTTGGCAACAATTTTGTGTGACGTAGAAGCTACAGTGAACAGCAGGCCACTGACTTGTGTCACTGACCAAAGTGATGACTTTGTGCCTGTAACCCTTGCGATATTTGTCCAAGACATAACTGAAGTGGGACTACCTGATCTAGACAAAATTGATTCCAGTAAACTTCAAGCAAGGTACAAAATCTGCCAGACCCTACGAAAGGAACTTCGAAGCCGTTTCAGGAAGGAGTATCTGTCTGAGCTAGTTCAGAAGGCAAATGAATTAGGACAGGCTATACAGACGGGCGACATCGTGTTGGTCGAAAGTATTAACCAAAAAAGAGTTACTTGGCCTTTAGGACGAGTGATGAAACTTTTGCCCAGCCGTGACCGATGTGCTCGTGGGGCCGAAGTTAAGACTGCTTCGGGGACTTTAATCCGTCCACTTCGTAAACTTTATCCTCTTGAAATTTCAAGCCAAGAGGACCCTATTCTGCAAGCCGTGACTGAAGTGAAAACCAGAAGTGGTAGACTGGTGAAACCTCCCAATGAAGGGCAAGCTCACAGTTGAACATTTTTGTTTGATTTCAGCACTTGCAGAAATCAAAGATGGGAGTGTGTTGAGACTTTAATTTTATTAACAGCGAGCAGCACGTTTTTCTTTATTTTATTTTTAGAATATCTATTTTTTAGATGGCAACTTCTTTTGTTTTAAAGTTATCTACCATTTCGTTGTTATAGTTGTTAGAATTTTGGCCTGTGATATGTGAGTTTTCCATGAATAAAATTATTTTAAGTTATTTACAGATGAAAATGTGTAGTATTATTTCTTTTGAGAAGATGGAATGGATTAAAGCACATAAGATATTTCTTTTTTGATTCAAGGTAAATTTTTTTATTTATTTTATTCTAAAGGAATGGCTGTTATCTCGAACCGGGTGTGTTCTCAACGGTGTTGAGTAGATTTAGACATACTAACTTTCTTTTATGTTTTTGGTTTAATAACAACAAAAATTAACTCAAATATATATATATATATATGAAACGTTTTGAAAATGATAGCCAAAATTTAGCCAGTAATCAATATACATATATCAGCTAGGAACCTAGTTTTTCTGTAGTTCTATAATCTTTACCCTGTCAGCTGAAAAGGCACATAGCAAACGTTTGTGCTCATCTCGACAGGCAACTCGACTATCCATAAATCCCCGTCCCCCCAACCCTTGTGTTTTACCGCCCGGGGTTCTCCCCTGACTGCTTTCCCCACCCTGAACCTCACTGCCGGCGGGATTCGTGGTTTTTGGAGAAATGTTCGGATTTTTACAAAATTTCCCCATTTTTGCCGACAAATTACTCTTACCCTAATTTACATAAGATTAAGTAAAAAGAATCTCTGAAAAGCCAAAAGATTCAGGAATGACGGGTATTATTTCATACTGTATTATTATTTGATCTCGAGTACTTATAAATAGTTTAAAGCAAAAGTTCTGCTTATTTTTTCAGTTCGGAAATTTGACTGTCATTTAAAATTAAATTTTAAGAGAAAACCAAAAATTGATAAACAAGTACCAATTGTTAAGTCGTCAGGTATCTTATGCAGAAAAAAATTTCTCAAAATATTTAAATGCGAATTTGCAATTTGTAAAGAACTTCCCCATTGACTTAACATTGGCTGCGAAACATCAAAGGCTCAGTCCAGCGCCCCCTTAATGCAAGTAACTGTTGTTTGAACCTACTTTTGATAACCATTTTTTGATTATATGAACAACGTTTATACATTTTGGTTTGTTTTCTTACTTCCTCCATTGCACTACAAGTTTCTTCTGTATATTATGAGATATACATTATATGTACAGGTATACATAATTTATTATTTATAAGGGTTATAAATACTATACGTATCTAATTAAACAGCATACAAAGTGATTAAGAGAGTTACAGACCTTGGAAACGAAACTTGAGTGACGAGAATTTTACTAGCAAAATGTTGAAAAGTACCCCTAAACTTCAAAACGCTCTAATTATTTACCAGGTGAAGATAAATTAGCATAACTATATACATTTTTGAAGGAAAGTTTTCGCTCTACAACTTTCTCCATCGCTCTCATTTTCATCTGTTCTCAAAAATATGCAGGCACCATATGCAAGTTTGGAGGCATCACAAAACACGTGTATGGTACTGGTAGAATTAATAAAAATTCTTCTTGCTATTCGGCAATCATTCAAATGATGTATTTGTTTTAGCCATCTGCGAAATTCCTTTTGCATATCTTTAAGTAGCTCCTCATCCCAGTCAGATTTCAATTTCCATGATTTTTGCAAAATAGCTTTAGGAATAAGTAACGTGGGTGCGGAGAATCCAATCGGGTCGATTATTTTCTGAATGCGTGAAAGTAACATTCTTCTGGTGGAAGACTCGTTTAAAGATATTAAGCGACATCCTATTTCATCTGATGGTCGTTACCACTGAAAACCCAATATATTGTCTACACACTTCTATGAATCTAAACTACTTATCCAACCTCTAAGGTTGAAGCCAGCCGATGAAATTAAATCCGTAGCTTCTTTAATGATTGGTTCTATTTCCCTGTCCTGAGAAACACCAGTAAGGCAATTATCCATATAAAAAGTACCTTCTAGCCTTTTTGCAATCTCACATAAATTTTTCGGTGGGTTTTCCAGCAAATTCTTTAAGCAAGGTGATAGTAAGAATGGACTACTGCAAACACGAAAAACCACTCTGCAGTGTCTTAAATCTATGATTTCGCTCTACAACTCTCTCTATCACGAGTATTCTGAGAAATGGGAGGGGAAAGAGTTAGAAGAGAAAGTTTGACGAGATACCTGAACCGCTACCACTTTTTTTGGACAAATTTTCATATTCAATGGCTCATATCTTGAAAACGGTAACACTTAGGTTCAAACATATACCGTTTGGAAGGGAATTTTATCAGCTTTAATTTTTTAGTTTGACAATTTTCAGTGCGATGCACCATTTTCGAGATAAACGCCAAAAACTGAAAAAAGGGACCTTTGAACCCTGTAATAGGATATATTGGGACTATTAATTATGATATCCAGTGATATGATTTACATATGTAGATTTAAGCATTGCGTTGTGTTTTTTGAAGAATGACAGATTATCCGATTGATATAATAATGGATACATTTATTAATACATTATGATCTCACAACTAATCTCTTCATTTACAGTTTCAGTCAATATCATTATAACCCTTTTTATTTTACTTCTTACACTACAATTATCACTAGTACTTTCTTAACAATTATTATACCTTTACTACAATATTTTCTCATTTAATGGATTTTATAACCCGTTCATCAACTCATAATAACATCATATTTCAGCGTTATATCAATTTCTAATAGAAAGATCTATAGTATATACATTCGGAATACGTAGTGTATGAATGAGAAATCGCGAGGGCACACATTTAAAACCAGTGGTCAATAAGGAGCACAAACGACACATACCTCCATTGATGAACTCTCATGAAGTCAATTTAAAGCGCTGGCATTATCGGGGACTTGGTCTTTCGATTCTTCCTCCTTTGATAAACTCGTCTGCAGTCCATTAAATGCGCTCGCGTCGGCTTGGAACCCTCCTTTCAAACCCGTCTATGGTTGCGGCGCTCCTTCAGGGTCCGTAACTTCAGATTGTAGCATACGGTGGGTCATACTGCTCAGGCAATTCGATTCTCGGGATGTGGCACTCTGCTTCCACGTGGTCGGCCGGCTCTATTCTTTCATAGAATCTGGTTATGCTCGCTGTTAGTCACTGCCTAGTATTTACGCTTTGGGACATCGGTGCAAATAAAGCGTCAAGCTATATTAATTTATCATACGCTGGCTAAGTTTCAATTCGAGCTTTCTCATTCTAAATGCGCTTAACTACGGTCTAGGTGTTCATCCTTTCTGCTCCTCGGTCGTAATGATTTTTTTAGGATCCCCGCATCATCTGATCTGGTCATTCCCTCGTTTTCTTATTGGTCAGAGATATTTTATTTCTATTCTATTGGGCTACTCATTTCTTTCCAGAACCTTCTTTTTCTCCGCCTCTCGTAGGTGGGGCCACTCGCCTCCATCATCATTATTCCCACGGCCATATTCCCATCTTCTCGAATATCATCTGTTTCCGATTTTCACCACTTAGCCCATACCATCACTATTCAATGCATTTCCTCGTTAGTGTGCTCCTCTTCCTATACCTTTCACATCTGCGTCTGTTTAAGTATACCCCACATTGTAAATTTTCTTTGGGCGGTTTCTTTTTCATCCTTAATGGCACTTAAACATCCTGTTTCTTTTCTAAACTATGTCCACGTCCCTCGCTCATTTATCATTCGTCACTGCTTCTCTTAACTCGATCATTTCTTAATTGATTCCTTCATCCGTGCCGAATGTTGCGGCGCTTTTGCACCGTAACAAACCCCCACCCCCTGAAATCGAGGGGACTTTATTAGGCGTTGTTCAGGGCACCAACCCCTACACATTCCTGAAAAAATCTCATCCCTCTTGATTTAATGCATGATTCGCCGCCATTTTGAGCTAATCTGACTGGACTATTAGCTAAATCACGAGTTACGCCTTTAAAAGAAATTACTTTGCCACGGCTCGAACTGATGGAGCACTTTTTGAAGTGCTTGGTCGTTCTTATGACCAAGTATTATATTTTCCGCAAAATTCAAAATTGGAATTTTATATTTATAATACTAAAAATTGAAAAAAACATAGTAATTTCAGTATGCAGCACTTGAACTATCTTTTTGCAACTTGTATTAGGATTAATATGTATATCTTTGAATGGTATATTTGCATTACTATGAACCAAAATAAATGATAGTCGACAAAAACAAACCGTTGCCTAGTGCAGTTACTGTTTTTAAAAGTTTCCACTTTGCCCATTACTTAATAGGAAGTTCTTTATAATACAATTTTGAAAATAAAAAATTTACTATTTACCAAATTTAAACTTATTTCCCAAGTGCACATTTTTATAAATGACATAATGCAGGGGTTCCCAAAGTGTGTGCCGCGGCAATCTGGGGTGCCGCGAAGCGCCCGTGATCTCCAATCTAATCCATCTATTGCTAAGGACTATTCCAATATAACTTGAAAGACTTGACGAAAAAGGAAAAAAATGGGGAGAAATCAACTCTCTTCTTCGAGTCCGCTTTTGTATATCTTTGTGTTTGCTTCCAGAGGGGAGATCGAATCAATAGATTAGACACAGTTTAAAGAGTGTCCGGTTTTGTCTCGTGGCACGTACCATGGCCTGACCATGGTACATCTCATATTCGGTCCTTCCCATATTCGGTCGTATTCTTTTCTTGTATGTGCATTCTTCCTTAACAAAAGAAAAAAAAATGTAAAGTACAATCACCAAAATCCAGTTCACTCCCCAACGTTCGGAGGGCACCTGCCCAAAGAATTCCGAGAATTCCTCCTGTACAATCGACATCTTTGCACCTGCCCTCTCGGCTGCAGATATTTCACAACAACCAATAACGAACGGGAGTGGTGACATTCCTTCTCCCCTTTCCTGCGACAGCTCATATCGTCTGATTATTCGGGCAGGTAGTCCCGACGTCAGTTAACTCGCTAGTGGTCGCTTAGCGTTCGTACATGTCGTGTTCTAACAAAGCTGTATAAATATTTTTCATAAAAATGGATAGATTTTTCATGAAAAAACCCCGATAATGCAAGTACTAATAAAGATCATGCATCGACATGTGACGTGCGTGCAAAATAGCGGAAATGCTGCAAATACGAAGACAGCTACTTGGATTTTAGTTTCACTTCAATAGAAGTCAATGATGAAGAGAGAACGCAGTGTATGAGCTCTGTTCTAAAGTTCTATCATCCGAGAGCATGAATCCAAGTAAATTGAGACGGCACCTTAAAAAAAAGGAACCCAACATGGTCGACAAACCACGTGATATTTTAGCAGAAAAATGATAATTTGCACCAACTAAAAAAATGTTTTCACTAAGCAAGCATCAGTGCCAAAATAGGCCTTGTTGGCGTCATTCAAGGTGGCATAGAGTAGCGAAGTGCAAAAAGGCCCACATTATTGCCGATTAATTAATTCTACCGGTTGCTGTGGACATGGGTAATATAATGATAGGAGAAAATGCAGGGAAACTTTTGGCGAATATTCCTATGTCGAACAACACCATCAATCGAAGAATCCAGCACATGGCTCAGGATCTCAGCGATCAATTGATAGAAAAAATGAAAGGAAATGAATTTGGACTGCAACTAGATGAGGCCACAGACAGCAATAAGGATGCACAGTACACCTCATCAGCTATGCACGTTTCATTGATGGTTGTACTATTGTTGAAGACTTTCTGTTTTGTAAAAGTATTACTGTAAGTGCAACGACTGAAGATATGTTCGATATCCTTGACACATTTACGACGGAAAATTATTTGAATTGGACAAACTTCATCGGTGTGTGCACTGATGGTGCTCTATGAATGTTTGGTCATTACGGAGGACTACAGGCGCTGATTCGTCGCAAAGCCCCGGGTTGTTTGTGTTTGTGGACTCATTACATCATTCACAGAGAAGAACTTGCATCGAAATCGCTGAATCATCCACTGAATCTCGTCCTAGAATGTGTAATAAAGGTGGTAAACTACATAAAAACTAGGCCACATAAGCCAGATTTTTCAAAAACCTATGCGAGGAATTGGGGGCCGAGCGCACGACCCTTATGTACTACTGCAGCTGGCATTGGCTTTGACATGGCAATGTACAATCTCGAACGTTTGAACTTCGACAAGAAATTTACAATTTCTTGAAAGAAAATGATCATGTGAACGCCAAAAATTTCGCGAATCCAGACTTTCTGCTGAAACTGGCATACTTGTGCGACATATTTGAAAACATAAATGCATTGAAAGTTTCTCTTCAGGCCCGTAACATGCATACATTGAAGCTCGAAGTGAAGATTTCACTTCAAGCTTCAAGAAAAAGCTACAGATGTGGAAAAGAAAAAAGAATGATAATGGAGGCAAAGATTGTTTTCCTGTATTGCAGCAGTACATGGTCTGTAGTGGAGAAAAGGTTTCACATAGTATGCTGACAGTTTTTACAGAACACTTATCACAACTAACTGATTGGTTCGCAAAGTACTTCGCAGAAGACCAAACCGAGAAGTTTCCAAAAGTTTCGAGAAGCGTGGATCCAAAATCCATTCCATGTTGAAGGTCCAAGAGATTTCACTTCACAAGAGGAAGAAAATCTAATTGAGCTATCGAGTGACAAAAGCCTGAAAACGAAATTCGCTTGTTTGAATTTGACGGAATTTTGGATATCTATAAAAAATGAGTATCTTATTCTAAGCGCAAAATCTATAACCCTTTCGCGGTGAACGTCACGTATAAGTGACAGCTGCTACCCGCGTTTTCTCGCGGCGCCCGCGTGACAGAGAGAAAAGACTTCTGCTCCCGACTGTCACATATACGTGACAGTAGATCAGAACGTTTAATTAGTTAATTTTGGGACACTAGATGGCATCCTATGTCCATGAAATTTGGAATACGCATAGTTGTGACCTTGTTTTTGATATAAAGAGGGATATGACTGACTTTCTGGAGGTAGTTTTTGTAAACAAATGGAGAGAGCTATTTATTGCGGCTGGCTGTCAGCGGTTAGAGCATTTAAACTTTGCATGTGTTCTTTATTCACCAGTAATTTTGTTTTTCATTTGGTGTGGGATTGTAGCGTTAGACATATGGATTCGCCGTTTAGTTTTGAGACGCAAGCAGACCCTGATGCTGTGAGATTTCTGATTCACACCGATAGTGAAGTAAATACTGTAAAAAAATATTTTAATCTGAAAAACAAAAATTTTTAGTAGAGAAATTATAAATGAATGTGTATGTAACCCATACATAGCTTAAATATACAGATTTGCTAGAAAATATTATTATTTTGGATTTTTTCGTAAAATTAGGGTTAGCGCTTAAATAACAGCCGACCTGGAGGGAGCACTCACGGGAAACACCTCCGACCTCGGCGAAATGCGCGTGATTGCAACAGCCGAGCCGTCGCAAAAGGGATAAGGATTCTTATTCCCTTTGCCACTTCATATCTGAGCGAAGCTGGGTTTTCAGTCGTTGCTGGTATAAAGAGCAAATATCGTTCGAAAATTATTATTGAAAAAGAAATGAGAGTAGCTGTATCAAGCTTTATTCCGCGATTCGAACAACTGTGCAGTGAGCAACAGGCTCACCCATCATATTACTGTACGACCACGGAAGCAAAATCCCTGGAAGCTGTTACGCATGCGCGAGAAAAGATAGTCTACTTAGAAAATAGGGGAAAACGTCATATTTTCGGATGTGTTTGTTTATGAAATACGTAATGCATTTCAGACTGCTTTTTGTCCGCAATTTTAAAGTTATTTTTAAAAACTTTATTTTTGATCGAATAAGTGAATAATAATTTCAAAATGATAAAAAGAAAGAAGCAAATCTATTTAAAAAATAGGAGTGTTATAGGAGTGGATATTTTACGATTATATCACAATCAAAATTATCTAAAGCTACGTTTTCGGTGGTTCTTTTTCTCTGACGTTTCCTCGGAGATTCAAATTTTGGAATTTCTTCACCCTTTGCTTCTCTGCGTATTCTTTTTACTCTGGATATTGATATCCCGGTCATTTCACTAGCTCTCTTCAGGGATTGCGAAAGTGGAACAATAACATTTCCTTCTAGTGCTTCTTTATCACACAATTTAATTACATTGTGTATTATACGTTTACAATCACTACGGAACGGCTTATTCTGAGCAGATGTGTTGGGTAAAGGATCCATTAATTTTAATATAATAATCAAAATAACAGACGAGGAAAAAGCAAGCAAGTGTAGTTAGTAACCGATTCTAAAGAATGTCGAGAGAATACGAGACTTTTCCCCCCTCCTTCCTCATCAGCCTTACCTACAGCGCGAATAGAATCGTCTTGGCACTATACCAACCGTGATTCTTCGTACTGTGGCCGGACAGTAAAACTAAACGTCCATATATCAAGAACATTTGGAAGGTAATTTTATTATTAATTTTATTAATATGTTTTCCTATTAATTACATTTAATGTACTTGCGTGATTTTTAAACACAAGTTGTATTAATTTATTAATGTTTTTATCACTTACTTCTCTAATTTCTTCTTCACAGTCGTACAAACATGGAATATATATATATTATACATAATATATATAATAATAATATACCACAGATAGATATCCTATGACGAGGGTGCCGTGAAAAAATTCTAATTTTCTTAAGGGTGCCATGACTTGGATAAGTTTGGAACCCCTGGTTTAGTTGTTTTGGAGAACTCCCGGGTTGTAATCACTGTTTTAGAAAAATAATGCTCTTGGTTGTTGATGATCCGTTTCACAATAGTTATCGATTTCAATTTTTTTCTGTTGATCATGTAAGCAAAAATATTAAAATTATTCTTTCAGCAATTAGAATAAATTTACCAAATGCTGTCAAAATTAACTTTCAACATGAATACCAAATGTCTGGTACCCGATGTTGCAAAAATTCGAACAAAAATACAAATTCCAACAATTGACACTAACATTAAATTATTGTGAAGCATAAAAATCAAGACAATACGAACATAAATTTGAGGTATGTGACCTGTCATGAGTACATCTTCGTGAGCGTTTAACAAAGGGAAGGTGCTTCTAACCTGAAAACTCAAGTTGAGCAAACTGCACAAAATGAAAAGGGGCAGGCAAGTTTCTCAAACATGTGAGGGAAAGGCAACTGTTCAAAGGGAACATTTGAACAGCGCTAAGAAACAGGGAGAACAGTGAGTGGAAACCCCAATATAAAAATAAGTAATATTTATTTAGTACATAGTATTTTTCCATATAAAATGTAGTAAGCTTCAAAAATAAAAAAAAAAGATGCGAGTTTCACTTACACTCACGGGGTTTCTTCAAAATTAACTAGGATGGCGAAGGACAGGAATGCTAAAATAGAAAGATTAAGGATAGCTGAATGATTTACAAATTGGTGACTCATATGATCATTTCACTATTTAAATTAAATTTTTTTTCTTTCCGATTTTTATTTTTCTCCTGAAATATTTTGTAATATCATCATCGTTTTCGTTGAATTTTAACCCTGCAAAATCACTAAAGGTAGTTACGGTAGGGGTGAAGAAATTTTCTTTTAACACAGTTACTAATTCTGCAAAATTATTAATTTGATAACAATTTTGAATATAAACGTTAAGTGCTTTTCCTTTTACAAATCGTGAAAAAATTTTAATTTCCATCCATGATCTTTGTTTCCCTCGATACATTTTTTTTGTTAAAATAGGATAACCAGGAGTCTATATCTATAGTGTCATCTTCAAAGGGCACAATGTTAATTTCGGTCTCAACATTCGGAATTCTAAAAGAGTCATCACAATCAACATTTACTTTGGCAGTGTTCATCTTGCTTATATAATACTAAAAATTACAAAAAATAATATAGTAACTGACCTGCTTAACACTGCTTTTGAAATATAAAATACAATACTAAATAAGAACTTTTAAGAGTAAAACACTCTGATGGTGATCTTGAAAAATAGATTATTGGAGCTTCCACGATTCCACTATGCAGCGTTCAGCGTACACACAAGGAATCATAATTATTATATTGAAATGAATTTTTTTATGACTGTCGCTCACATAAAAAAATTTGAATCCCTTCTTGGAGGCTTAGTTGAATTATGGATGTATCAGCACTGGTAATTTTCTTCTTTCAACATGGCGCAGTCAGTGACGAACAATGGCGAAGTCAAGCAATCATATGCCTCCAAACGATTAGCAATGAAATTTTTAACGCCTATGATTGGTTTATTTTCGTCTCAACGTCATCTTTCCTTAACGCAACGCAACGGACTCCTATGTGAACAGGCCCTTAGACGTATAAACGACTAGTTTATTGTAACTGAAGAAATGACTTCTTTAGTACCGTTAAAAGACACTAGAGTTTATATGAAGGCGTGATTCTTATTGTTCCTCCCAGACATATAGGATTCGGGCTCAGGATCCGGTTTATAATAGCACTACAAGGGTGAGTCCGACACAATTTTGACCGAGCCCCACTGACCTCATAGAAGGATTTTCCGTGCCAGCGAAACGCGATTCTCCTTGCCGACATATCTGGTATGGTGCGCCAGGCAAAAAAAGGGATTAATAGAAGACGATGCCATTGCATAATACACGAGGAACATTTATGCGGAAAAGGCTTTAAAAATGGACCCTGTCATGCAAATCGAAACGGTCAGGAATTTCTTAAAAGCTTGGATAGGGTGATATCGTATACTTTAAAACAGTGATTCTCAACCTTTTTAAAGCTTCCGCCCCCCTAAGGGGCAGAAAATTTTTCAACGCCCCCTTTGGGAAAATCCTGTAATTTAGAGTATAGGGAATAGGGTGGAACGAAAAAAACTTTTTTTTGAATTTCAATATGCTCTAGTTTTCAAAAGTTGCCTTTTAACAAAATAAAGACGGAAATTAAATATTAGCGTAATTGGTGCATGTTTTCAGTTAGCGCAAGAAGGGCAAACTTTTGGTTTTTATTAAATTTTTGACAAATTTCGCAATTATTTTGAAATTGAATACACTTGTAGTACAAAAAAGTAGCAAAATATGTAATTTAAACATTCTTTTTAGTCAGGAGACCTGCTAAACTGATTATATAATACGTTTTACTTCATAAAAATAGTACACATAAAGGCACTTACGGACGAGGCACTTAAAAGACACTCGGACATCACGGTGGAACGAAAATTTTTTTTTCAGAATTTCAATATGCTCTAGTTTTCAAAAGTTGTCTTTTAAAACTAAAATTAAGAATATAAAATCTTTTTGCCCTACTAAAATATTTTTAAGTGCCGCAAAGGGCTTCAAAATAGATATTTTTATGAAAAAGTGATTATATTTGTATTTTTTGTTAATTTCTTGTATTGCATAATTGCATTATGCATTTCTAACAAATATTTTGGGTCCACACTTAAATCATCCTTAATTTCTAGTAATGGAATGTTATTTTCAAAATTCAATCACTGGAAGTTCATAGCAGTTTTCTAGTTGTTTACCTATTTCTCCTCCAAATTCATTTGGACCTTTAGTTTTTCCATCTAGGAAACAAAATAGGTGACGTAAGGACAGTTCATTTAAATTATTGACTTCAACAACATTCCATGTCACACACAAATAGTAGAAAGGATTGTTAAATTAGTTACCGGGTCATCCTTGTCCGTTCGTGGTACTTCTGCAAGAGATGCATTGATAAAAACAAAAATACATTCCCAAAAGATAATGCCAAAATTTGAAACAATGAAACAATTCAATGTGTCAGTGAAATAAGTAATGGAAACCATGTGTAATTACTATGGACTTTTGAAAAGCATGAATATTTTTTTCAAAATAACGTTTTGCCTTTATAGACATTACATTAATATTTTTCTAAATAAGTGTGATTTGTTTATTTTAACTAAGCTCCGTCAATTAAAAATTGTTTTTCTTTCATTCCAATGTGTATTATAAGAATATGCTACTGTAAAATTAATATGATGAAAATCGCGAAATTCCACAAAATCAGTTGTTCTGTTATGGCATCTAAAAATTAGAAATACTTAGAATATGCGAGTTTTCTGTTAAAATATCATATTTTGAATATTTTATTTACAGAAAATATACATTATTTTAATATACTATAAAAGAAATTAATAAAAATACAAATATAATCACTTTTTCATAAAAATATCCATTTTGAAGCCCTTTGCGGCACTTGAAAATATTTTAGTAGGGCAAAAAGATTTTATATTCTTAATTTTAATTTAAAAAAACAGCTTTTGAAAACTAGAGCATATTGAAATTCTGAAAAAAAAATTTTCGTTCCACCGTGATGTCCGAGTGTCTTTTAAGTGCCTCGTCCGTAAGTGCCTTTATGTGTACTATTTTTATGAAGTAAAACGTATTATATAATCAGTTTAGCAGGTCTCCTGACTAAAAAGAATGTTTAAATTACATATTTTGCTACTTTTTTGTACTACAAGTGTATTCAATTTCAAAATAATTGCGAAATTTGTCAAAAATTTAATAAAAACCAAAAGTTTGCCCTTCTTGCGCTAACTGAAAACATGCACCAACTACGCTAATATTTAATTTCCGTCTTTATTTTGTTAAAAGGCAACTTTTGAAAACTAGAGCATATTGAAATTCGAAAAAAAGTTTTTTTCGTTCCACCCTAATGGGGAAGGGGGCGTATAGAATTATAGAAGGCAAAAATTTTGAGTAATTTTTTTCAGTAGATTTACACACCAAATTTGTCTGATTTAACTCGATAATTTTACCCTAGAAGGCAATTGAATTCCTTTTAATTAAAATTAAAATGAGTAATGCCAAAAAAAGCTTAAATGCTCTTTTATGTTTAAAAATTATTTATTCTTAATTAGATAATTACAAAAGAACAGCAAAAAAATTACACTAAAAGAGTAATAGTAATGAAGCAATTAAGTATGTCAGCGGGATGGTTGTGCTTGATGGTTTAGAGTCAGTTTCTGAGCGTTCTCTTCAATATTTTTAGAGAGATGAAGGCGCAAGTCCCCTCTTTCCACGATTTGGAGTCGACTTCTCTTTTTTGTAATTAGATCAGTCACAGCACTGAATCCTCTCTCGGCAAGGTAGGAGGAAGGGAAGGCAATAAAAAACTTTTTGGTGATAGTCCACAGACCTGGGTAGAGGCGACTGATGTTACTTTGAAGCCAAAATTCTGTGAGACGATCACCACCCTGGAAGCAGGCTTTCAAAGTTTCATTAGTTGAAAGTTCGACCAATTCCTCTTGAATCTGAACCTCTGCTGTCTCAATATTCATAAAAGGGTTCATGACCCATTGAGGGACTTCCATGGACAAAAATCCTCAAAACGCTCAGAAAGGTCCTTGTGCAAAGACTCAAGGTGATAACAGTAAACTTGTGTTTCATCGAAAGGGATTTCACTGCTCTTATGCAGATCCGATAAGATTGGAAACTGGCTGAACTCGTTGCGACCAAAATTCTGCTTCCACAAAGGAAGTTCTTTTAGGAAGACAGAAATAACAGATTTCGTTGTGATCAAATTGAGCTCTTCGTCTTGAAGCTGCAAATTTATTCCATTGAATTTTGCGAATAAATCGGTCATGTAAGCAACATCAATCTTAAATTGTAGCAATCTATCTCTCAGAGCTACATCTTTCTCTTCGAGGAACTCAAGTACAGAGTCGAAAAGATTCCAGAACCTATTGAGGCAGGCGCCTTTGGAGAGCCAACGAACCTCGGTGTGTAGAAGCAAGCGATTGAATTCTTCATCGTTGTCTTTACACAGCTGCCCGAATAATCGATCGTTGAGAGCATTACTGCGAATTTTGTTCACAGCAGAGATGACATATTTTAATGACTGATGCAAACGGTCGCTGAGGTAAATGCTGTCTATGAATCACGCAGTGAACAGCTAAAGTACGTGGTACCTCTTTCTTCAAAAGAGCAATGAACCCACGATGACGACCCACTATTGCAGGAGCTCCATCGGTGGCGACAGACATAATGTTCGCAAGAGGAATATTTTTCTCTTTAAAATAATCTTTGACAGTATTAAAAATTGATTCACCTTTAGTATCTGAAATCAAGCTTCTTGCAATAAGCATCTCTTGAATAATTTTTCCTTCCTTCACAAACCGGACGTACGCTAACAGTAAAGCCTCATTAGTACTTGGCAAGGTTGATTCATCAACCTGAAGAGAAAATTCGATGGGTATCAAAAGTTTGCATAAGGAAGCTTCAACATCTTCAGCCATCTCATCAATTCGTCGTCGCACTGTATCAATGCTTAATGGGACATTTTTAATAACATTGGATGCGGATGGATGGTGTAAAACCGTTTCTAAAACTTCCCTGACAGCCGGCAGTATCAACTCTTCGCCGATGGCATGAGCTTTCCCCGATTTAGCAATTAATTTTGATATATTATAAGAGGCTATCAAACCATCGTCGCATTTTTTTGATGAGGTTGCTAGTAAGCCTGAGATAGACGGTGCCTTCAGAAAGTCCCTGATGTTTGTGAAAAACGATAAATTTTTATTTTGTTTATCAGGATGAATTTTTTGCAGATGCTCCTGCAAACGAGACGGTTTCATTGCCTCATTAGATAACACTTGGTTACAAAGTAAACACATGGGTAGTTGCGAGTTCGACGGCGAAGGAACAAATCCGAACTTCAAGCACGGGGAACTATATTGACGACACTTCTTTTTATTAACCGACATCGTTGGCGGCAATAAAATATGATGAGGGAAAGATAACTATTTCTCAAAATTAATAGTTCATGATCACGATAAAGAACTAATAAGCGCACTTACCTAGCCGACTGGACAAATAAACAATGAAAGTAAATCGAAACTGAGGGAAAAAACCGAAATAAAGCGAACGAAAAGCAACACAAGAAACACGGGTCAAATGTAACATTCATAGAACGCTCAACGCATGCTCTGCTTTGCGCGAGAAAACAACTGACGCATACGCTGTGCTGGTAGGGATCGGAGAAGAATCCTAGTGTAGAGTTCTTCAAGGTCATCCTACCTAGAATACAAATTCATCTCACCATTAGAATTGCGTGAGGGGGAGCCGTCGCGTAAGTTCGTTTTATTGCTGGTACAAATTATATAAACCGGATAATCGATTTAATAAACTTTTTTGGGAGTTCTAAAAATAAGTTCGAAGGCCAAAACATGCTCATCGCCCCTCTACCGCCCAAAACATACCCATCGCCCCCCTACAGCCCAAAACCAGTTCACCGCCCCTCAGTATCCTCCCACTGCCCCCAGGGGGGCGGTACCGCCCCCGTTGAGAACCAGTGCTTTAAAAGAAATCAGTGGTATTTAAAAAGTCTTCAAAAATTTTTTAGCCTACTTGATGAAATCAAATTGTTTATGACATTGAAAAATAACCCGTGCCAGAACTCGATGATAACTGGCTTGCAGATTTTGATGGATGCCCTTTTAAATGAAACTCAAACACCCGGTGAAAAAACCAACTTATCAATCCAATGTTTCAAACATTAACGGGTACATATGAAATTATGGCAAGCCCAATTAAATGTTAATTTTTTTTTTTGGCATTTCGAGCATAATTCTAAAAATGTTATGCAGCCGATTTAGTACAAGAATTTAAAAATTGATTTCAGGAAAAATAAACAATTGTTTTGCTACTCAGTCAATATAGATATAATGCTAGCAAATTTTTAAATGGAATCTGACATCAAACTTAAAGAGAATTCAATCAAATCTCTTTGATGTACTCCCAGAGATCCCTCACTGCATGCGGTCATAAATGTTTGGAAGCATCTGTGAATAGCTATTTTCAAGCCCACTAAGAGACAACCAAAATATCGGATGACCCTTCAATTGACCCAGATATTGAAGCTTTAGTTTTTGCAATATCACATTAATTTTATGACTCCTATAGTTATCATTTTAATTACAAATAAAATTTATATTGAAATAAATACGTGTGTTGACTGTACATTATGCTTTTTTTTTGGCTCACCAACTATTTTTAATATTAGGTATATTTTTGTGTTCATATTCTTTCAACCAAGGAAGGTTGGACTTCCCTGCACTACACCAAATGGGCCAAAAGTATCCGGACCTAAAGAAGTGGCGTAATTTGATGCGAAAGCTATAAAAGTGTTGGGTGGTGGCATTCATTATAGTGGGATGGGAAATCAGTTCGTGACAGAAGCCACTGAGAGTAGCCGAAAAAAATTAGTGAACTCTGAAAAGGGTAGTGAAACCAAAATCGCAAGTCCTTGAGTTAAAAAACAACCTGGTCGATTGCAATGTTCATTGGATAAATGTCACGCCAACTGTTAAGTTTGGTGGGTTGGAAACATAAACTCTGAGATATATGAGGACCATGGCAATATTTCGGGGCCATCAGTGTGGACTGGCCTTCTCAGACCCATTGGGACCAGTACTCACTTCAGCTGATGTCAATTCCTATGGGCACCTATCAAAAACTGGTGGACGAAAGGAGGACCAACATCATATTAATATATGCCTCCATTAGGTGTCCGGTTACTTTTGGCCAGATAGTGTATACTTATACCCATGAAATACACACACACACACACACACACACACACACACATATATATATATATATATATATATATATATGGGACCCGGAAAGGCCACTGCCTAGCGCACTCCCCACCACCGAGAGCGATCCCGTCGGACCAGGAGAAGGGCGGATAAGATTTGGAGGCGAAAAAGAGCGGAACCTCTCCCGCGCCAGAGTCGAGGGAAAGTTCCTAAGAGTGAACGGGGAAGGCACCCCGGAGATCTGGGCTAGCTTGTAGCTACGTGCCGTAGGGGAGTCGATTGTAAGCTCCCATGTGGAGGAAGTCTGAGTGACTTCAGAAGTCCAAGTGATTGAGTGCTTGGCAATATTGTTTTTACCTAGAGGGGTCAACCATTATATGTCTAATGTTCCATGTCATAGATTCTTAAACTGTGGTACGTGGACCCCTGGGGGTGCGAGAAACAATTTTGACATTAACAATCTATACTTGAACAAGATATTCTCGTGGAATTATCATGCGATACGTCTTTGAAACCACAATTGAACAACACTGAACTCACAAACTTTTGGTTATTTCTCAGAACTGATGACCCTGCACTTGCAAATGAAACCCTCCAACATTTGATTCCGTTCTGCACAACATATTTATGTATACAGGCTTTTTCGGTACTGTTATATATATGAAATCAAAGTATAGAAACGAACTCAATGTAGAAGTGGACCTCAGAATAAAACTTTCCAACATAGAGCCCGACATTGCGGTTCTGGTTTCAAGAGAACCACTGTACCCATCTCATTAAGTAAAAATCATTTAGAGAAAACATATTATAATAAGATAGATCTATTTTGACCAATATTTGACCAAGAAATGTTTGTATGAGTTTAATGTATTAGGATTTGTAACTTTTAAAATTATTTTAACTACTGTTTTTATTCATTTTATGTTTTTTATTCTATGTCCTAATAAAAATGTTCGTCTCTATAAATGAGCAAGACCATTTATTAAAATAACCAGCGATACATTTTTACCAATATTTATTATAACGTAGTGCCTATGAGATTATTGAGCCAGAAATTAAGTCTCAAAAACGACTTAAAATGCCTAGAGTTGGGATGGGGTCCGTAAAAAGAAATGTTGTTCAAGAGGGGGTCCTCGGACTGCATAAGTTTAAGAATCCCTGTTCTATGTGAATCGTGTCGTCAACTTAAAATAAATAATTTTTATTATTATTGAGAGACTATTTATGAGTCATCCTGAGTCGTGTATTGAATGTGGGGGGGCCAGATTGTTATAGGCTAATCTAAAGGTTGCACCCCACGCACACGCACACGCACACACACATATATATATATGTCAAGGAAATAATTGGGAAAAGAATAAGTAAGAAAAATTTAAAGGGGGCTTCAGGATAATTTATTATTTGGCACCGAACGCCATCATTTTCACAGAACTTAGTTAGAAATGCTTCGCGTGAATTGGGAAATAAAATCCCCTTTTGAGATGTGGCCTTGACGCGTCTGTGGTCAGGCGAACGAGTGTATTTTTAGAAGCAAGCATAGGCGTTCGAGGAGTGAAACTGTTACATAATACTAGACGTGGGGTGAGTTCTGGAAGTTTTCACAGGGCATGCGCGAAGGTTTTTCGCTTGAGTTTTAACCAAAGAGTTAGCAGAGCGTTCTTGGATTCCGAACTGAGAGGTAGCGCGCGTCCGGAGATGAGAGATCGAAAATGGCACAGATTGAATCGGGTTATTGATCAGTAATTTAAATAAAGGATTTGGTTGTAATTTAAGTGTGTTTAATTCCACAGGCCTACGATTGTACTGACTGCATATATTTGAAGAGTAAGTATTAGTGGGAACGAGTTTGGAGGGAGTACGAGAATTTAAGCTCGTCATATATATATGCCAAATAATAAATTATCCTGAAGCCCCCTTTAAATTTTTTTTACTTATTCTTTTCCCAATTATTTCCTTGACACACACACACACACACACACACACACACACATATATATATATATATATATATATATATATATATATATATATATATATATATATATTGTGAAATCCACTTCATAAGTTTCAATTTATTATGTTAAAAGCAAAAACGGTTATTTTATTTATTATTTTGGTCACGCGAATTTATTTATCATTGTTTAATTTTGTCACCGTGAACTGAACGAGATGAAAAAATATTTCTTTTTACGCTGTGGCAACAAGGAAACTCTCGTTTCTTTTTATTAAAAGAAAAATTTTGTGTTTTCAGTATTCCATTAATATCTTAGAACTAGGTGAGCCTTGGGCTCTAGTTGGTATGTTAAATTAATTTGTTAAATAAATGTGTTTTCGGCAGTATTGAAAGTTTGTGGTATTATTTTGAAATATAAGAATTCTTCACATCTGGCGTCCGTGACAGGATCGGTAAGCGTCAATATGTTTAAATCTGTTAAAGGCTTCAAGAAAGAAGACTTAAATAAATTAAGTCAAGAGATTAACGAGGTCAAGAGATTAACGAGGACTTACCGTTGAAAGTTAGCATATCTACACTGAAAGATGTAATTTTAAATAGTAAAGAATATAAAGAGGATCCGGCCTTTGTATCAGCCGTATTAACCACAACTGTTTCTGAAAGGCAGAAAAAAGAAGAGGAGGCTAAAATTAAAGAACTCCACGACGAAGAGAAAAAGCGCCAAGACAAAGAAAGAGAACGACAAAGACAACATGAACTGGAATTGGTGAGATTAAACAGCTTTAGATACTCAAGATGATCAATCTCCAGAGTCAGGTAGTGTAAAAAAAAATTCACTTACCTAAGTTAGAATTATGGGGGACTTAATTATGGGGGACATTTTTCGGGAGATTTATAGGACTAGTTGCCATTTTGGAGCCAGTTCGAACATGTTCATAATGATGTTGATATAGCACCAGAAAATAAATTTCAGTATTTAGTGCAAGCAACCGTTAGCGGCTCGCGCGTTCGGGAGGTAGAGGAAAGTTTTCCGCCAACCGGCGCCAACTACGGCAAAGCTGTCGAATCTTTAAAATCGAGTTTTGGTCGAACTGATTTACTTATAGAATTCTATGTCCGCGAGCTTTTAAAATTGGCTTTGCAAAACGCTTCGCAAAGTTCTACTGCTAATTTATGTGCGCTGTATGACCATTTGGAGACTCAAGATCAGGTCATTAGAGATACTTGGCGTAACAACGGATAAAAGCGCTGCTCTACTTTACCCTTTGGTTGAGTCATGCTTACCGGAAGATATACTAAGAGCATGGCAAAGACAAAGAAGTCCTGATTTCAACCATAGTGGTGAACCGGAAGAAAGGCTTAGTAGCTTACTAAAATTCTTAAAATCTGAAGTAGAATCCGAGGAAAGGATTTGTTTGGCGATGCAAGGTTTCGGCTTAAACAAAAAGAAAGACAATATTGGGTTTAGAAATAAGAAATTTGAACCAAGGGTAAAACAGAATAAAACACCCACAGCCTCCGGTCTTTTTACCAATCCGCATACTCAAGAAACCAAAAGGTCGTGTGTGTTTTGCGAGAAAACTCATTCCAGTGCAGACTGTTTTCAGCACAAAGAATGAGTTTAGCTGAAAAGCGAAAGATTTAAAGGGAGAAAAATTGTTGTTTTGCCTGTCTGGCTCCCGGTCACCCCGTCCGAAAATGTCGTTCATTTTTGAGATGCGTAATTTGCGGGAAGAAACATGTTCCCTTGATGTGCGAAACAAACGAGTCAAAGAAAAGTGATTTCAAAAAGACAGAAGAAGCTGAAGTTGTCAACGAGGTCAACATGTCCAACCTGAGTGTGGGTCCTAAAGTGTTTTTACAGACTCTAAAGTGCAAGGTCATATCAGATAAGAAGGAAAATATCGTGCGAATTGTTGTGGACACCGGCTCGCAAAAGTCTTATATTGTTAAGAGTCTTGCTGAAGAAATGAGATACACACCTGTAAAGAAAGAAACTTTAGTACATTCACTGTTTGGCGGGATTAAATCTAAAGAATTTGTACATACATGTTACAGAATTAGGTTGAAAAATATTAAGAACAATTTTGCTTTAAACTTTGAAGCATTGGATCAGGTAGTTATTTGTAATGATGTAACACCCGTGAATTCAGGGCCTTGGTTAAAGGAGCTTCAAGAAAGGGATATAACATTAAGTGATGTTGGAGAAAAGCCACAAGCCGTACAAGTACTTATAGGAGCTGATCTTTTTTGGAAAGATTTTAACCAGTCAGCGTAGGGTCTTATCAAGTGGATTAGTGGTCATTGAAACTTTGCTTGGGTGGACTTGTTAGGGAAAGTTCCTGATAGTGAAGTTACTACAAGCAATGCCATGTTAGTGACATCACTTTACGTTAAAGATTTTGACATTTCGGACTTCTGGAAACTGGATTCTATTGGAATCAAGGATCCTATTGAAAAGCTCTCTAAGAAAGAGCAAGAGGATTTGACTACTAAAAATTTTCTTCAAACTGTTAGGTACAACGAAGTTAATCACTATGAAGTTCACTTGCCTTGGTTGGATAACTGTGTGCCTTTACCGGACAATTTTGAACAAGCTAAAAGAAGGTTAGACACCACAACCAAGAAGTTATTTCAGGAAAATTTGTACGATAGTTATGAAGGCATATTTTTCGAATGGCTGCGTGAAGGGATTATTGAAGAAGTACCAGTTGAAGATAAAGATTTGCCTGCTAATTATCTACCTCACAGACCTGTTATCAAAGTTAGTAAGACAACTCCAATTCGCCCGGTTTTTGATGCATCTGCTCGATTAAAGGGACATCCGTCACTAAATGACTCCTTACATAGTGGTCCAAACTTGATTGAGCTCATTCCTGATATTTTGCTGCGGTTTCGAGAAAAGATTGGTGTAATCGGAGACATAAAGAAAGCCTTTTTGCAAATTGGCCTCTGTAGGGAAGACAGAGACTTTTTGAGATTTCTATGGTGGACAAATAAGGCTTGCAAAGACTACAGGTTTTTTTGTCATACCAGAGTAGTTTTTGGCGTTCGCAGCAGTCCATTTCTATTAGGAGCTGTATTGAAGTATCATCTTGAACAAAATTCTGACGTTGATCCTTTTGTAACTGGTTGTCTTTTGAAGAGCTTTTATGTGGACAATCTAGTAACCAGCGTCCACAATGAATTAGATTTGCAGCGATTGATAAGTGTTTCTAATGAGCTATTAAAAAAAGGTGGTTTCATTCTGCGGGATTGGGAATCTTCACTAACAGAAGATGGAGGATCCAATAAAGCGGATCTGCTAGGCCTTCAATGGAATAAAACTGAAGACTGTTTTTCGCTAAATATCAACTGGTTGAAAGAAGTAAATGTCGACAACATCACTAAACGTACAATATTATCTGTTACTCACAAAGTGTTTAACCCATTTGGATTTGTCTCACCTGTAATGCTTTGTCCCAAGATTATGCTACAAAAAACCTGGAAATTAGCGTTGGGATGGGACGAAGAAATCACTGGATCCCTTCGACAAGAATTTTTACAATGGTTTAGGGCACTAAAAGTATTGGAGAACGTTACCGTTCCTCGATGGATCAACATTACTTCAGAAAATATGAAGAACTTCTCCATTCATACCTTTTGTGACGCAAGTAGGGATGCATGTGCCGCCGTTACGTATCTTGTACAAGAGGGAGAATGTGGAATGGTGCACTTTTTAGCCTCGAGCTCCCGAATATCTCCTCTAAAAGTTGTGACAATTCCAAGATTAGAACGAAATCTGTGTTAGATGCTCTTGGATGGACGGATATTAGATGTTTTTATTGGAGTGATTCCACTACCGTTCTTACTTGGATCATTAAGGATGAAAATTGGTCAATTTTCGTAAATAACAGAGTTCAAGAAATACGGAATATCAGCCAAGTTTTTTCTTGGCGTCATATTTCTGGATTTAAAAATTCAGCAGATTTGCTCTCCCGAGGATGCAAAGCAAGTATTTTAACGAAAACCAGATGGTGGGAGGGGCCAAAATGGCTTACTTTATTTGAAGACGAAGGACCATGCAATGAATATGAGCTTGATGAAGATGAGATACTAAAAGAGAAAAAGAAAAGCTCAATTTTTGCTTTGGTATCTGTAAATAAAGATTCATCTGCAGGCTGGTTTTATCAGCGCTTTTCAAAATATGAAAGCATTGTGAAGTTAGTGGGATGGATTTTGAGATTTGTAAAGAACTGTAGATACGATGTTCAGCTAAGAAAAAAGGGAGATCTGGATGCTGAAGAACACAGGTCAGCAGAGAAACAAGTGATAAAATTTGTCCAGTTTGAATCTTTTGTGAACGAGCATAATGAAAAACTAAAAGCTTTGAGTGCGCATAAGGATACCGATGGAATAATACGGCTCAAGACGAAAATCGTTTTCCGGCCAGATACAGAAGATTTTAGGGAACCAGCTGTTCTCCCGTCCAATCATGAAGTTGTCAAAAGACTAATATTTTCTCATCATATCAAAAATAGTCATGCTGGAACTGAAATTTTAATTAATATTTTGAGAGAACATTTTTGGATTTTGAGTGGTAATTGAGTGGTCAAATTAATTTGTTAAATAAATGTGTTTTCGGCAGTATTGAAAGTTTGCGGTATTATTTTGAAATATAAGAATTCTTCACACACACACACACACACACACACACACACACACACACACACACACACACACACACACACACACACACACACACACACACACACACACACACACACACGCACGCACACGCACACGCACACGCACACGCACACGCACACGCACACACACCCACGCACGCACACGCACGCACGCACGCACGCACGCACGCACGTTATCAAAAATTAAGGAAAACTCATAAAAAGAGGGATTACATGTTCAAAACTAGGCCAATCTGTTTAAAATTTGAATATGTTGTTAAGTAAAAGGTGCTGAACAATGCTACTTTATGCAACATAGAGACGCTGCAGTCGGAATACGTCATTTGCGAGGAGCATAAAAGTGCATATCTCAGAGCAAGGCGGCAATTGTCGCTGCGAGGCTGACATCTGGCATAGCCAAATTGTAACCATGACCTCCAGGCATTATTTGACCGAAGAACTGAAATGGCGAGCTATTGGGAGACTAGAGGCAGGACAAAGTCAGCCAGAAGGGGTCAAATGTGAGTCCATCTGCGGTTCATAGACTGGCAACAATTTTTAACCACGGAGGTTTAGCCAAGGACTGCCATACGTTACGACAAGTGCCGATATTTGACATTATGCGCACGAGAACCGCAACTCTTCTGAACTCAGATCTCTCCAAGCTCCGGAAGGTTGGTATCAACCGTGCGCTCCACGAAGGTGGTCTTTTTGCGAGACCATTTGCGTCCCGACGTCATAGGTGGGAACGTTTGCAGTGGGCACGTCACCATGTCCACTGGGCGCGTGGAGGGCTGTTCTCTTTACGGATGAGCCTCCAAAGCGATAGTAGACGTATTTTGATTTGGAGAGAACCTGGAACTCGCTTTCATCCATCACACATCCGTGAAAGAGATGCATACGGATCAGGCAGTGTCTGTGTTTGGGGTGGTATCTCTGGGTGGACGCATACACCTCCATGTCTTTCCCCATAGAAATGGGAATGCTCACACCTATAGAGATGACATCCATGATGCTTATGTGCGCCCTTATACCGGGGGTGATACTTTCTTGCTACAGGACGATAACTCGAAGGGTTCGCATCGTGGATGCTTATCTTGAGCAGGAAACAATTCAGCTCGACCTGAATCCTATCGAGCATGTTTGGGACGCTTTAGGACGACGCTCTCAATCCTCCTCCTAGCCCCGCTTTCAATTGCTTTGCAAGAGCAATGGCTCTCACCGAACTCATAGACCGCATAATTGACAGCATCACACATCGCTGTATTGCTTCTCGCGGGGATCATACGCCGTATTAAAGGTACTTTCTCTATACCAAACTGACACATCCGATTTGTTCATTGAATACATATGCTAGTTTCTATAACACCATAATTGCCTGGCGATTTCTTTTTGTGCTATTTTATACCTACCTATGTGTTGTATAATGTGTATAAGTTTCATTAAATTCTACGAGTAACTATTTGAGTAATCGCCATTTTTGTGAATTTTCCGTAATTTTTTATAAACAGTACATATATATATATATATATATATATATATATATATATATATATATATATATATATATATATATATATATATATATATATATCTCAATATTTCGTACAGTTATTTATTGCAGTGGCTTTTTTAACCCTACTCTTCTTTCGAAAGATTGCAAGGAGTTCTATACTTATTTTGCACCCCGCCACTGTTATTCCTGTCCTTATTCAGACATTAGAGAATGTTTAACTTAATTTATCATGATATATATTAATTCAATTACTTAAGTTTAATTAGAGTTTAAGGATTAGAGAGTAAATTTAATTGTATTTAAGATGAGGCGCGTTGTGATTACCTCAAAAGTTAAGAGTTTAAAATATTACCGCAATAACCCACAACAGATTCTATAAGGGAAAAACGACAGCTGAAAGAGAAACTGAACTTTACTCTGAAAAGGAAAATTTAAACAAAATAAAAGTCATTAAGCTTACGCTTTTAAAGAAAGGACGAGACTCAAATTTTAGGGGTAATAATTACAAAAGTTTATTTATATTTTAACATAAATTAAGATTTTTTCTCATAACTAAACAGCTGTCATACAAGGCACAATTACGTGATAAAAAACAAAAAACAAATAATCACATAAAACAAATTCTCGTATTATACATCACAATAAAAAATAGATTGAAATTAAATTTGATTTAGGTGGCTAATGAACCCATTAAGATCTTATAAAAAAAATTTCTTTAGTTAACTCAAAAATAAAATTTCGATGTGTGAGGTAGACTTTCTGAGAAACAATGATAAAATTGCGATGTTTGGGGAGTCATTAAGATGTCAATATCTGTTTTCCATCCCTGGGTTGATGACATTTGCTTCTTGAACGAAATGGCGCAACTATTTTGTATCGTATTACCGTGGGATACCAGAATTAAGAAGAGAAATAAGATTGCTTAGAAAATGGAAAAGTTTTAAACAAAGGTATTAGATTTTATTATTAAAAAAATTAAAGGTCCATCAGCCAATAAAGAAAATACTAAGCCACCTATATTATTATAATTATTAACAATATACAATTAAACATCTCACACATATATTTAAATTTGCTGGAGTGTCATGTTGGATTGGAATCTGTTCAGGATTCTAAATATCAGCACACCACCACTTTATACATTTAAAAAGTTCCCGTATATCGCCACTCTACACATTTTCTATAGACTTCTTCTCGTGGTAATTTCACTTCATAATGTTACACAATATCTGATGCACGAGCCTTTTTTTTTATTCCGACCACTTCAAAGGAAGAGTAATAAAATGGAATAATCTAGGCATTTATTGGATAGCTTTTTTTCATGTCTATTGGAGAACGAGACATCCTAGATTCTAATTTTGGTAGCGGTTGTTCACTTCCTGAAATTCAAGGGCCGTATGTGTGAAAAGAATGGGGCCTTAAATTTTTTTGTAATCTTCACTGAATACTTTATTTATTTCAGTTGATTATTACCGGTAAATTTTTATTTTTTGGCAAACAAATCATCCAGGATGTAAATAATTTCAGAACAATCATTCCACAAGTCCCTTTTGTGTAATAATAATAATAATAATAAAAGAGTTGAATTTTATTGACCCTGTTTTTATATAAAAGTGGCAAATAAGTCACTTGCTTGCCGGTGCAAAATTTATGTCTGAAAATAGTTGAACGATCGCTTTTAGGTCCCTCTCGACAAAGTCTACTGAAAAACAAAATTTGGTCCGACGTACAATATTATGTACACGTCTCGGTAGATATATTAAAAAACGAGCCAAAATTAATAAGGTAATATTAAAGAGGGTACACCCGAATATACCAAATTAAAGAAGGAAAAATATTAGTCCTGGAGGAAATATTTAGAGAAGTTTTTAAAACTACAATACGTCAATGAGATATTTAATACTATAAACAATCGACCTGGTTTTCTAAGATTGACTGATGGCCTCTACTATAATAAAGAAGGTGAGGGGGGTGTGTTAAATAATAAAAGTTTAAATAAGACGGATTCCACTCATTAAAAGAAAGTTGGAGATCGGAATGAGAAACTTTTAATGTTTGCAATATCAGTTAGTTATAGGAAAAGTCTTTTTTTGGGGGGTTTAGAAGAAATGATTTCGTAAAGGATCATGCAAAGATTAATCTTAACATGTAAAAGAATCTCAAGGAAAGTGTTTATATAAAATGCCAAATACTAAAGTTTGTGGGAACATATAAAAGAAAATATGTTGTTGTGCATGGACAGTATATCCCGTAACTGAGTCGACAGATTTTTCGCCCATAAAATATGTGCACTGAAAATCTTAAGCAATGCGATGATAAATAAAAACCAGCAGGATAGTATTTATATGAGGTATTACAGACGTGATATTCTTACAGATTAGAGGACGTAAATATTTAAAGGATCATGTAAAGATTAATGTTAAATGAAAAAATAAGTGTAAAGGAATGTTAAGAAAAGTGTTTATATAAAATGTTATAGTTTGTTAAAGAAAATACCTTAAAAATTTTGTTTATATAAAATGTTATAGTTTGTTAAAGAAAATACCTTAAAAATTTAGTTTAGCTGATTTTTTTATATTCCTTGTTGAGAGCAAAACTTTTGGTCGGCTTTTTGTGAAGACCGTCGAGTAGAATAGAGTTGGTTATTATATAAATAAAACAACCATGCGAAAGTTTTGTTTACACAATCTATATAAAACAAAGAAGGCCAGTGGTGTGAAAAAAAAAAGGAACTTGGACCAAATATTAAAGTTTGATAAACAAATATTAACATGTCAAGCCAAATATTTACTTTCTAAATATTAAAGTTTGTGTGAACGTATAAAAGAAAATATGTAAGGTAAATGCACTATCTACCACCAATAAGTATTTGGACACCTGCGATAGAAAAACAAAATTGATTCACTCGGCTTGACACCGTCCAAAATAGTGCAGCCGACTGATCATCGAAACAACCCTCCCTTCCCAGTGTCTCGAAATCAGCGACTAACACTATATTTAACGAGGCCAAATACTTATCGGCTTAAGAAAATGTGTCACATCATTCATATAAACCGTGTTATGTTGAATAATGTAAAAAAAATAGAACAATGTGATAAAAGCTGAATGGAGGTGCTTGTTGTTAATGTAGTAGGAAAAAAATTGCACCGGAAGGTAAAAAAAAATGTATTTTTTTGTGTGATTTTTACAACAGAGCGGTAAAATTAAATTATAGATGTAAATCTGATATTTCTTCATATCTTTTTGAAATTTATATAACCTTCCATAGCACCAAGGAAAATTTTCCTACAAAATTCGTTATAAAACTCTCGTGCAATGAGAGAAATGCTGGTCAATTAATTCTTTTAATGAATGGTCCCCGATGCTACCAAATATCTGAGTTTCGTCACTTGGTCCAAGTTCCTTTTATTTCACACCACTGGCCTTCTTTGTTTTATATAGATTGTGTAAACAAAACTTTCGCATGGTTGTTTTATTTATACAGTAACCAACTTTATTCTACTCGACGGTCTTCACAAAAAGCCGACCAAAAGTTTTGCTCTCAACAAGGAATATAAAAAAAATCAGCTAAACTTAATTTTTAAGGTATTTTCTTTAATCACAAATTAATCGAGGTATATATATATACACTCATGGACAAAAAAATTAGCGCACCAAGAAGGAGTCGTCAAAGTGAAACGAAATTTTACATACGTAATGACTACTTTGATATAAGTAAATGATAAGAAAATCAAAGAAAAAGGATAATTTATTTCAGAGAAAAAGGCAAAAGAACGGAGGAGTTAATACTCCGTTGGACCCCCTCTAGCGCGAATGCACGATGCGATACGATCGGGCATTGAGTCATACAAGTTCTGTATGATGTCTTGAGACATTTCGTTCCATATTTGCTGTAACCTTGCCTCTAGTTCGTTCAAACTCGTGGGATGCCCAACTCGCCGTCCCAAATGATCCCAGATATGCTCGATTGGAGACAAATCTGGGGATCGGGCAGGCCAAGGAAGGGTAGTAACAGTGCGGAGACAGTTTTGTGACACCCTTGCCGTATGAGGCTGAGCATTGTGTTGTTGAAAAATGGCTCCTGGGAGCCGTTGCATAAGTGGCAACACATGTGGTTGCAGGATTTCATGAACATACCGCTGGGCTGTCATGGTGCCACGGAACAATACTAGGGGTGACCGTGTATTGCAGGCAATGGTACCCCATACCATCACACCAGCTGTGGGAGCGATGTGTCGCTGTACAGCAAAGGCAGGATTGAAGCGTTCACCGCCCCTAGTGAAGGTGCCACCTGTGCCTGGATGGCGGCCGATGAAGCAGTTGGCTGTACGCGTGCATTTCTTACGATGTGGCGGTCTTCTCGACGACTGGTCTGTCGAGGGCGTCCTGAGCCTGGTCTTCGTGTACATGACATCTCTCGGGTCCACTGGTCCCAACACCTCCTCACAACACAATCAGAGCGGCCTAATTGACGAGCTACTCGCCTAGCTGACCACCCAACTTCCATCATCCCGACGATTCTCCCCCTCTCAAACTGCGACAACTGCTTATATTGTCTTCGAACACGGCGTAATGGCATGTCTATCTCAGCTCTACCTTTGTAAATGATTCAGCACACTCAAACAAGCTTTGGTTACCTGTTTTACACTCCACAGAGTACGATGTTCAACGCCCTCTACCGGCTATACGTAATGCGCAATAACGCTGCATTTCTAATCATTTGCATATCTCCCCGACATGTACCTTCATTGTAAGTTTCGTTAGGATCCCGCAATTATTTCTTGGTGCGCTAATTTTTTTGTCCATGAGTGTGTATATATATATATATATATATATATATATATATATATATATATATATATATATATATATACATATATATATAAGATATAATTAAAACAATAATGATACACCAATAATATGCTTTCTGGTAGATATACTGAGGCGTTGTTTTGGGCGCGTGGATGTCCTTGGGCACTTGGACTTGGAGGTATAGTGTTTTTGTCTGCTGTTTTGAATTTTAAAGTTTTAATGGTTTTATTTAAAATAGTTTATAAGGTGTGGTGTTTTTTAATGGTAGTGTAATTTTTCAATGTAATGTGGCTTTTTCAGTGCCTTTTCTTATATTTTTAATTACTGTTTTTAGTAAGGTAGTTTTTAGAGATCATCTTATGACATTATGTCACTTTATTTTATTATAGTATATAACTTCTACTTTTATGTCTAACTTTTTCTATTTATTGTCTCAAACCTTTTTGAAAAGTTTTAAATTTTCTAATTGATGTATGACGAATGCTGGGAAAGTTTTAGCTATGTAAAAAGATCTTTTAACCAGGATAGAGGGGTCTTAATCCCCCTCACGTCTTTTTAACTACATCAATTTCCGTTTTTGTTTCAAAAATTTCCTTTTTGCTTCAGAATTTCACTATCCTTTTTTAGCTTATCTTGGTGTATCATTATTGTTTTAATTATATCTTATATAGTATTGTCTAATAATTGCAGCTTAGCGCATATTGACAATATACATATTAATGCCTATATTTATAATGTATTTGTTTTGGTGCAACACATGCTTTAAATATTTTAGTTATATATATATATATATATATATATAAAGCACAAATTATTTTCTTAATGGGAACTTTTTGAGAAGGGTACCCTCACTCGAATACTTTTTTTGCACACTGTAACTTTCCCAAGCTCTGAGGGTTTCATCAGGTAATGATGACTCTACAAGTGGATATAACATGGATGCATATTTTTGTCGATTAACTCCTAATATTTCCAAAGAACGGAGTTTAGTCTCCAATAAATCCCATAGTTTGCTCAAAGATTTCATCGAAGTGCTTTGTTTTTGAAGAACTGATGCAAGAAGATACCTAACATAAACCTCAATAAGTAATTCATCTTTTCGAAATCGTGTTTTCAACTGTTTCAGTGAATTCTCATTACTGGTACCACCTGGGGTAAAACTTTTGATTTAGGGCTTGTTCACATAGGAGTCCGGTAGCGAAGCGTTAAAGGAAAGATGACGCTGAGGCGAAAATAAACCAATCATAGGCGTTAAAAATTTCTTTGCTAATCGTTTAGATGTTTGTCACTGGTTAAATGCATTTCAATAATTTAACGCTCGGCTACCGGACTCCTATATGAACAGGCCCTAACTCTTCTGCAACACTTCCTTTTTCCATTGCTTGTGACAGATGAGCAAATTTATCATGCATGTCTAGATTGGTGTCTTTATCAATTTTTTTTAAAAATTGTCCCCAAACACATAACCTATTCCTGATGTCACCATTAAATGATTGGAACTGTATCTTAGGATAATGCAACAAGGAATTTTGACGAGAAACACTACAATTTGAAACGGAATCTTCTGTTTCTGGAATTGAAAACTGATCCAGCTTTATTTCTAACCTGCGCCAACGATCAATATAATTTTCTGATTCATCTATTTCCCTTTCAATTATATATTCCTCTACTTATGCATCATAAAGAAAATATCTAACGCTTTCTTCAGCAGCTATCATTAATACTGCTTTTTCCTTTATGATTTTAAGCCTAATTATTTTAGTATCAAGATCCAATGTTATCTCTTCCTTTTCAAATTCATTACAAGCCTCCTGTGCTGCTTTCTGATCTTTTTTGACGCTTCCATATCAGCTCAAAATAAATAGATGAATTCACCTTACACAATACGCAGCCGTGTCCTGTCGCGGACGCCAGATGTTCCGTTCAGGAACCTCAAACTCGAATCAGAACTAATAATAACACAAGAACTTCTGAAACATTATAGGTTTTATTCACTCTTCAAACCTATTATTCACATTGTAAACAATTCATAAAGAAATATCTTAGGAGCCATACACTCACCTATCACACAAAAAAGGAACACCTTAACTTGAAAAATACATCGTTTCCACGCAATAATTAAAACTTGTTGCCAAAAGCAACAAGTCCCAATTATTGCTGATTTGAAAGCTTGTGAAACATAGATAGTATTACAATAATATACAGATACAACTCTCAACAGCGACCATCAGCCAACTCTGTGCAAATGTTTCAATTTTCTTCAAATAATGCTCTTGGTATAAAGTTAAAAGTATTTTTATATATCGAGTTGACGTTGTTCGGAATACATTTCGTCTGGTTTCATGAGTTAAAAAATAATTTAAATTTTACCCTAAGGACGATAGCACGGGGAGTGATAGTTCTTGTCTCCAAAGTTTAATGTAACTTTCTACCAGTTGATGGCCGAATGGTTAGGGCGCTGGTTAGGTTCAGATCCTGTGGGTTCGAGTCCCACTGTTAGCATGGATGTTTGTAGCCGTTCGGAATCGTCTTTAAGCAGTAGGTCCCTGTCAAATTAGCTCTCGTGCAGCAAAAAGTTGATCGTAGTGATCCAAACCAAACCAAACTAAGTGACGTTCCACTCCGATGGCGTATTTACCTGTTGCATTTCAACACCTGGAGTAAAAGTCAGACATACACCAAAAGATAACAAACCTTTACCATTCAATCATGCTGAAAAATTTATTTTGAAAAAGCGAACTTCGATTTTACAGTTGCCACTGAAAAAAAAAAAAAGTTTTAAAGTCGTCATCATTAGTAAAAGCATTTACTCCTTTTAAATTTCTTTTTTAGTATTCATCCGATTGGCAACAATTTTGTTGGTTTTAAAATGTCAGGAATGTTTACAGTTGGTTGATTAATTTTCTTTTTAGGCGATTTTTCTTAGTTATGTCTGAAGTTCGATGAATTTACTCATTTTGTTTTGTTGGTTATACCATCATTAGGAAGAATTTCATGGAATCGCTCTTTATTTTGTTGTTAAGATTGGAAGGTAACTAGGTTATAGTTCCCTTGCGCCTATAAGACCTATTAGTAAATTCTTGGGATGCATATTTTATTATTTGTTATGATTGCATTTAAAATTTTTCACATGTTACGTGTCTAGGTGTATATCCATCTTTGTAATATAAGTTTTTTACAGATGTGAAAACTTTGTATTTCTGTGTTTAATAATCATATTATCTGGTTATTATCGAAATGTAATTACCTGAAAATAATACAGTTTTTTTTTGTTAGTTCCCTATTTCATTTGATCTGAATAATTTCTTTTTTGAGTTCTTTGTGTTTAAGGGTAAATCTGCTTATTTTAGAATGCAAACTTATTGGTGTGTTTAATAGTATCTTATTCAGGATCATTTTATTTTGAGTTATATTTTTAACTAGTGTCTATACGAATTTGAAGGTCATTTTCTCGCGGTAATTTTACGTGTAATGAGATTTCTATAAACAAGGTGTAGTTGAAAAAATTTTCGGTAAGTGTAAAAATTCTTGCTAGGCAATCTTGCAGAAATTCATTTTATGGCATACCCCAGTTTTCTGAGTGTAGTTAAATTTTTAAAGACATGTTTATATGTCAAAGTCACTCTCATGTTATATTGGGTTAATGTATGATTAAAAAATATTTAGGTAAATCAACAAATTTTAAGGTGCCATAAGTAAATATTTTTTAAAATTCAGTTTTCTGTTCTACTTATGTTAAAATTAATTTTTCTCTCGGTCATTTAATCTCTCAATTTGAATTTTTTTTTATTTTTTACTTATCATTAACAATAAATTGGGGAAATTTTGTATTTTTACTAGACGTACCTATTCGAGTATTTTTTGGAACTTGAAAGTTTGTTATTGTTTCTTATGCTCTCTGGCTGGAAGTTCCAGACCAGGTTTGGTACGGGTCTACATTACAGGCTGAAGTGTGCAGCTCTGGTTAATATAGCAGATAATATACTTGAAAGTTTTTATTATATTGACTATTTTTTATGAGTTTATGCATTAGCTATGCTTTTTTTTCTTCTTTGAAAATTAAATCAATTTCTCCTGTTAGTTACAATTAAATAATTGTGTTTATTACATATTTGGTGACTTGTTTAGCATATTATTTTAAATTATATGATTAATATTAACTTAAAATTATAAAATTTTCAATTGTCTTTATTAAGATTTTCAAGTTATGTTGAAATAGTATTTTTATGGGATTGCTTTTTTTCTCATCCCTTTTAAAATAATTCTTTCTAATGACTGTGTCAATGCAGTTAGTCAGTCACCACTTAAAATTTAGAGAAATTTTGAATTGTTTTCCTGCCAACTTAGTATTGATTATAACTTGCTGAGAAGCCCATAGCAAGGGCAAAACCTTGGTTCTGTGCTGCTGGGCATGCTGGAAGCTTATATATTTTAAATATTAGTTATATGTTTGACTATTTTAATTTACATTCAGTATTAAAATACTAAGTCTTGTATGTTATCTTCATAATTTTAAAATGCTATTTCTCTTTTAGGTTCCCAAAGAATTTGGAGTTTAAATGTAATTTCTCAACCATGGTCAACAGAATGAAATTTAGCAATAGTTTAACCATTATGTGTTTTTCACAAGAATTTCAAGCAGTGATTTCATGCATTAGTCTCATATTTAATTATAATATAAGTAAATGTATTTCACTCAGATTTCATTCTGTACTCATGCATTGACTATGTGTATACATATTTTTGTATTGCACTTTATGAAAGTATCAAAAATATGCTGCAATGGAAAACTCTGACACATTGAAGAAATCTGTTCTTAAGAAAACTGATTTATCTGTGATAAAAAAAGCAAAAAAAGTTACATTCTGTAGCACTGTTAAAGTATTTATTGATGAATGTAATTATGATCAGAAAATTAAAATTGTTGACCCACAGTTTAATTGTGTTGAAGTAAATATTGTTGATAAGTCAAGTAATGATTCTGTTAGCTCTGCTGATATTTCTAGAAATGATGACTGTAATGCTACCGATTTTCTAGTACATAAGGTTATTTATGAAAATACAGTTGAGGATGATGATGTTGACACTGATGCTTTGAGTGAGGAAGCAGATGAAAGTTCAATTTTATATGAAAATAATACAGACGAGGAAGGGTTGCAATTTGTTGTTCATAAAGTTACTGATCATGAAGATGATTTAATTCAGCAGGAATTAGATCTAGAAGATAGTGATAGTAGTGTGAGTTACTCAGAAGAAATGGAATGCAATAGTGAGTTAATTGGAAAACTCTCGGAATTAAGCATTGAGAATATTTTAACTCATGATAAAATAATTGCTTTTATTGATCAGAATACGCTTAGTTTATCATCACTTTTAAAAAGCCATGTAAATGTTTCAGAAATTGACACTTTACCTCTTTTAAAGAATCCTGTGAAAGATTCAGTAAATGTTCCATCTGTTTCCTCAGGCCTGAAAAATACCGAATTAGTTTTATCACCACCATTACAAGAGCTAAGTTTAGACAAAATAGTAAAAGCACAGTCTGACAATGTTCTGGGTGAACTTGAAATTAGCCCTTTGAATTCTATTCAGGAAACTGATAGTGATTCTGATGTGTCTTCAGAAGGTACTATGATAATGATGACCACAGAAGAATCTGAGAAAAATGAGCAGCATATTAGAGAAAGCTTTCTAAAGTATGAATCAATGAAAAAAGATAAAGTCCAAACCAAGGATACTGAAATTCCTGTAGAACCACAAATCTTAAACAAGAATGTAAGTATACATGGAATGCATAAAAGAATTGTAGAAAATGTTAAGAATATTAATTCTTCTATTGATGTTAATCATTTTGAGAAGTTGAGTGATAATGCAGATAAAAATATGTGTTTTCATACAGATTTGAAACCTGTAGTATCCAAGGAAGAAACTCAAAGTAATGCCATTGGTTCTGATTATAAATCTGATCCTGTTAAAAGGGTACGAACTTCATCTCTTACCAGTAGTCCTTTGTTGTGTTGTGATAAAGACCTTAACATTTTGCATGCCAATGAAATGCGAAAAAATTCCCTAACAACAAAGAAGGATTCATGTTATTGGGATAAATCATTAGCATCAGTTCAGATTCCAAAAGATGTTAGAGAGTGGAAAATAATCAGTTCACCTGAAAAAAACTTGAAGTCCAGTCCCTTAAATGTTGATTCAAATCTGAATTCATCAAATTTTCTCGAAGATGAGTATTTATCTTTGAAACTAAATGTGAATTCTTCAGATTTATGTGAAAGAAGGGGTACATCACAGAGTTTAAAATCAGATGAATTAGAAAGTTTTGTTCATGCCAGTACGGAACGAGTTCAGCGCATTCGGAAACGTTACTTAGATAAAACTAATAGAAAAATGGGAATTTCTAATTCTCCTGTCAGAGGTATTAGGCCACGTTTTAGTTCTACAGCTGAAATTTTACAGCTTATGCAGAAGAAAAACCAGCATCCTATAGTTTCATTTAATTCTAGAAATCATGTCTCATGGCCTTGTGTAGATACAGTCTCAAATCCTGAAATAAATATACAAAACAGAAAACACTTAACTGATATGTTTGCTTGTCGAAGTTTGCCTGGTGAATATTCTTTACAGTCTTCATTAAGTTCATATGCTTCTGAAGATTCCAGTTCTAGTACCTGTGATCATGATTCAGTCTCTTCTTGTCCGTCCATATTTTTTCATGAAAGAGGTGTACCAGAAGGTGCGAGTCCACCCAGATCACTTTCTGAAGATAGCATAGAACACTATAGTAGTGAAGAGAATCCAAATAGTGTTGTTTATTTTTCTATGAAAGTTTAAAATACACATTCGATTTTATCAATTTTGTTTTAAAGCTTTAATATATGGTCAGTTATGATCTTGCTCAATGGACATTTTTATACAGAAGGAATCATTTATGTATATTGCATCGTTTGATTTACTGTGCTATTTGAAATTGTTTTGATTTTAGTTTTGCATACTTTACAATCTAATAAAATATTTCTAAAGAGCTCCTTTAAATGACAAAAAAAAAAAAATCTCATGCTTAAAATTCATTTTCTAGTTTATAAGACAACACAGTTTTTGCAGACTTCATAAAGATGAGGCCCTTAAAACTGTTTTTTTTGCTTGGTACTCCTTAACCCTTTGGACTCAGAATTTTTCTTCAGTTTTCTTTCCCAAAACTCTATATTTTTTTATGTGTTTTATTTTTAAAGTTTAACTGAAAAGAGGGATTTAATTAATTTTTTTTACAAATTATATTGATAACAGTATCGGATCTTTGTGTTCAATATGATATTTGCAAAATTTATTGATATTTTGTACTGAAAAATAAGAAAATTAAAATAAATAAAAAAAAACCAAATGCATAGAGAAAACAATTTAATTTAATTTAATTTTTTTTAAATTTTTTTATTTTGTAATCTTGAAGAGTATGATAGTGTATGAAACTGTTTTCAAGGTGTAACCCAGGTTTTCCTTTCACAAGTTTTACAGTAGAAATTAGTTTCATTTCTTCCCCCTCATATTTTCAGATTAGGACAAACTGCACAATCTTTATGCTTTCCTCCTAGATGCAGAAATATAAAATGAGGCTTTCTATCTAAATGTTCATTGTAATCATATAAGGTTGGAAATTTAAAAATGCTGAATGTGACTTGCTATAGGAGTTGCTCTGAATCAAATTGATGTTAAGTGCAACTCGACATAGAAGTTGCTGTGAATAAAATTGTTGAGTGTGACTTGACATAGGAGTCCAAAGGGTTAAAAGAACTTAATTTTTTTATGCATTTCTAGGCAGAATTGATTAGTCGTTCCCATGCTACAGAAGCTCAGAGTCAACCTTGTATTCCTCTGGAAAGTTTAAGAAGAAAAACGTGTGTATGTAGTACATAGGTTAATTGACATGTAACCAATCCATTGGTATTATTTTAATTAACTGGAAAACTCTTAAACTCAAGTTCCAAAGCAGTAAGTTTGACAAAATTCAGTTTATACCTGAATTGATTGACTTTAGTGTGTGTTTCAGACCTAGTCAATTAAAGTTAGGGAATATTTTCAAAATTTTATAGCATGGTGATTCCTCACCAAATACCGATTCAGGATTTGTGTTTCAGGACAGGTGTATTTACCAGTTTTCTCTCTTTTTTTTTAAATCCTTAGCTCTCAATTAGTCTTCATTTTTTAGATTATCTAATTTTCAATTTGTTTATAAAACTGTAAGGGAGGAATATAGCTTAATGCAGTTTAAAATATAAAATATAGTTCCACGATTTCAAAAACTAATTTAAGTTTTGTATGTTCTTCAAAAATAAATCAAAAATTAAAGTGTGCAAAGTATTTCTGGTCTTTTTATAAAAATTACTATTAAATTATATAATGTTATCAACTGCCTATATTTGTCTTATATTTTTGAGGGGTTGGGGTGGGGAAGGTTTAAGGGTATGCTTGAGTGGCAGTTCAGTGAGGTTTATTTCCCATGTGTATGGTTACAGTAGATGGTATTCTGTTTATACTTTGCTACTGCCTGTAGTTAAAGTTTTAATGTTAATAAGAGGAGTTTTAAATATAGCTTATGAATGTCTGAAAAATTGTAAGCTGATCCATTCTGTTACATAACCTTTTAATTCATATTGTTTTACAAAGCAGAATTTGTGGAATTTTCTCTGAAATTATCATTTTAGTTCTATCAATAGATTGTTTTAATATGTATTGATATGATTCACTGGAAATTAATTTCAAGTTTTTACATATGAAATACTATGTAAGTGATAATCTATATTTTATGTATCATCATAAGGTACTTTTGGTTTGTTATTCATGTATTACAAAGTTATAACTTTATTGTGTAGAATATTATATTAATGTTTTCATGTATAAATCATGTATTTTTCAAATTTTATATCAGTTTTTTTTGTTATTTATAGGGATATTTAAGCTCTTTTTTTGTAATACATTCCATATTTAATTTATTTATATTTGTATAGAACTTCAGTTTACATCATGTTAAAAATTGTTCATGGTTCAAAGTTTATAACTGTCTAATGAATCATTAATAGCATTGTGTGATCTTTATTGATTAATGAAAAGGAATTATCTATCGTATATTCTCTTCATGTACAGAGTTTCTTAAAAGGATCTCTGTTGCCACTGTTAATAATTTAATTATAAGAAATTTCTCAAATTTTGGCTGGTTGCTACTTTTTTTGTCCAAGAACAAGTCAAAATTTATAGCCATCAGCCTTATTTATTAATGTCTGATTCTTGATTTCTGTTCAGTTCATTTCGGTTTATATGTATATATCCATATTTATATAAAGTATGAATGCAAAGATATTTGTTGCCTTTAATCGATCAATAAAATTGAAAAATATGTATTAATGTATTGGGTTGCAGACATTACATCTTATCATTATAATTACAGTAAAAAAAGATTTTTATAAATTTTCATTTGAACGTCTGTCGTCTTAATATTATATTTAAATATATGAGGAAGATAATTTTATATTGCTTTGCTTTTGAGAATTCTTAAAACCCTTAAAAATAGTTTGCTGTCTTTATGGTACTTGTTATTTGATTTTTAATGTGAAACAACATTGTTTAAAAACAATATGTAATATGGCAAATTTCTGATGTACAGAAAAGCTGATTGAAAGAAAGTTACTCATTTGTGCTATAACTGTGTTGCTTTTCTTAGATGTGAATAGTATTGAAAACTGTCACTCAAAAATGTTTATGGGATTTATTGAAAGGCATAGGCTGTTCCTTGCATTCGTTGAATGAAAATGAATGAACTCTTGAAAAAATGAAATTCTTTTATGGTACTTATTATAAAATTTCATTTTAGTAACTGATTTTAGTTATTCATGACAATATATATATATATATATATATATATATATGAGAGCTGCTCGACAAGTGTGTGCAAAATCTAAGAGGTGATACCTCTAGTATGTATCGAGGTTATTTTTATTTGGTGGTAACTCTTGGATGACCACACAAAATTTCAGTCAGAAATCAACCTGTCTTTGGCATTTATTTGAATTGATGAAGTACCATGATTTGTGAACTGTGATTCTTTTTCACCACAACAATGCACCAGCTGAAATTTCTGAAATTATGACTGCAAAATTGCTCTATTTATGCTATCAAGTTCTCCTGCATCTCCCCTATTCTCCAGATTTCGGATTACTATATGTTCAGAATTATGAAAAAAATGGCTGGCAGGTAGGAAATTTTCATCAAACAATGAGGTGATTGCCAAAACAACTGCCTATTTTGAACAGTTGAACAAATACTGTATGGACAGAATAAAAAAAACTTGAGCACCATTGAACTAAATGTATAGACTTTAAAGGAGGTCTATACATTTCGCTATATTGATGAATAAATTTTGTCCCCCCAAAAAATTATATTTTCTTTCTTTTTGCATGGACTTATCGAACAGTCCTTATATTTTCTTTCTTTTAAAATTTTATTATTTCATGCTTCTAATCAAAATTCTTCCTAATATGTATCACATTTTTATCATTAGGGTCATGTGTAATATAACTCTAAATATAATTAGAAATTGTTCCTTTTTAACATCTTTTTGATATGTTAGACTTTCATTTGCTAGTTGATTTAATAGCAGTTTTTCAAATTATGAATATTGAATAGAAATTTTTTATTAAATGTTTTTTAGGTGATATTAAAATGTTGTGTAATTTTGAAAACAATTTGAGCCAAAAATTTTATTTGTCAAAATATTATCTAAAGGAAGATTGTTTTCTAGGAATCTATATTCTAATCTGTTACGTTTCAATAGAATGTTATGAAAGATTTTCAAGAAATGTATCAGGTAATTCAGATGAATGTTGACTTTCTGGACATTCTGTGTTATTTATGTAAATTAACAGTTCAAACTTGGTAATCCTGTGATCTTATGAAGTTCTTTTATGTACAAGAATCTTGTGAAAATATATTTTGGTGCTAGAAATTCTCAAATGTAATTTATTTTTGTGGTCTCATTCATTGACTTTTTCCTGGTATCTTCGTAAACTATTCTTTAATGACAAGATATGTTTGTCATCAATCCATAATTTAATTTGGATAGCCTAACTTAAATTTTTCTTTTGATTTTAGGTGTTGATATTTCTTTTGTGTAATATTTATTTCTACATATGTACATAAGTGTCACTGATGTTGAATATAAATGATTTTATTTATATGCTAGCTCTGACTCCTATTGCATTATATGCTCCTGACAGGCTAATCATTGATTGCATAATTCTCTCAAAATAAGAAAATACTGTTGTTCTTTAAATGCTTATTTTATGCAAGACTTCTCTTAGTTTGATTGTGTGTGGGTTTACTGATGTTATTCTTACATTTTTGTTTCTTATAGATCTTTCATTCTTTTTGATAAAAGTCATTTTAAATTCACCGATAAAAAATAGGTGGTGTTCAATTGAGAATTTAGAATTCTTTTTGAAATGATTATAATTCTAATTATAAACTTGAAGTCATTTACTTAAAAAAGAAAAAAATCTCAGTAATATTTTGGCATAGTGCTACACATAACATTTTACATTTTGCCAATTAAACATTTGGCAAAGTGCTACATAATCATTTTGAGGTCTTGGGCATCCTGGCAGTATTTTCTGATTAAAGTTTTAGTTATTGTGGGTGGAAGAATTTACTGTTTATTGTACTGTATTGTAAATTTAATAAAGAGGGCAATTAACATAAGATAGTATATCTTACCCTGTGACATACACACCAGATAAATACACATAAGTATGTACTATTTTCCCTATTTCACCTGAGAAAGGAAAATTTATAATATATATTTTAATTATTTGTTTAAACCCTAAAGTGATTCATCTCTGTTGGTGACTAGTAGTTAGACAATCATGTCACTAAGACATATACTGCACTGAGTAAAAACAAAACAAAGAACAACCCTTTTTGAAATGCAAATTATCTTTCCAATTTATGCATTTGATTGTTTAAATCGAGATTAAGATTGTCTTTAAGTATACAAGTGTACTTCCTGTTTGTAAGCTTTTATTACACTAAAAGAATATTTGACAATATATTATTACTGTTCTGCTCAATATGATAAAATCCATTAATTGGTAAACATGCAATTTATAATTTATTTTTTATCATAAAATACATGGACATGTTTGATAACATTTGATCAAATTACAGTTAAACAGTTGAATTTATAACTAGACATAAGTTTTACAGTTTAAATTATAACATACAGTATGGTACAATAAGTACATTCTTATATGTTATACTTTTTTTCTTTTTGGGGTCATTTTCATTACACCTGATAGATCATTTTTGGATTTTTTCAGATTGTTGCTATCAAGATATGCTAGTGGTGTGTTTGCTAGTACTTAAAAGTTTAAACTTGATATGTAGAAGTTGTAATGTTAGTACTGTAGGTTAGGGTTACAAAATATTTGCCTTTTCTGTTTTGCCTGTAAGTGTCTATGATATATTTATATCTTATTATAAGGTGCATAGAGTAGGAAAGCTTATGATTATACCTATTATCTTTATAATAAATTGTTTAATTATGAGAATTAACAAGAGATCTAAAGAGAATTGATTGGCCAACTCATTTTGTAAAAATAGGCTACAACAAGTAAAGGTTAAGTTCTCACTTTAGGTTGACTAGTATTATTGCATATGTAATATGTAATTGCTTTGGGCCAGGGTTTGAAATAAAATCAAATGGCTGCTTGTGTGTGTTTTAGTTTTCTAATATATTATGTAAACCTAGAACATTATTTTTTTTATCTTGACTAGGTCTATCTTAGAATGCACTCCCCCCCCCCCCTGAGTTATAATAATTGACCCTTATTTATAAGATATAAATCTCCTAATCATGTATTATTTTCTTTATGATATATATATATATATATATATATATATATATATATATATATATATATATATATATATATAATTCTGGTTTAATTGAACTTCATCTTTTATCCCAGTTACATATTTTAGTGGTTGTGTGTATTCAATCTAGTCATTCACAAGGATTGTAAAATTTTTTGTTATGATTATATTTAGTGAAGAATGGTAGCAACTCTTGGTTTTATATTTTATTTATATTTCTTATATCTTTTTATTTATTTTGAGATTATGTTTAAAAAAATTATTTGAATGTTTGTACTTAAAATGTACAAAATAATTTTTTTCATTCAAGTTAATTCCTTACTTGTAATTTTTTTAAGCTATATAATATTTTGTTTAACTCTTCTATTAGATTGAAATTTATTATATATTAGATATTCACTTTTGAAAATATTTGATCAGATTGCTGTTAAACCTTGAAAAATATACTTACAGATCAGTGTTGTAATTTAAAGTATAGCATTAAATATAACAAGTTCATTCTTATATGTTTCTCATTTTTATGTTTAATTTATATTTTCAAAGAAGGCAACAGTGTTTTTAAATTATCCTTTTTTTCATTAGTGTGTCAACATTTTTTTCTTTTCTATATCTCAATATCCTGTTTTTATATGAAAACTTTAGCACTATAACCTGCATCTTGTATTACACGAAGCTTCTTCATTTTATAGTCTTACTTTATGAACATAGGGGTGTTTTAGGGGGAGGACATTGAGCACAGTGTAATTTCAGAGACAAGTCTCAGTAGGATACTTGTTCAGCATGTCTCTGTGGTGTTCCTGAGTTCAAGACCTGTGCTTGGAGGACTTTTCAGAGACGAGCAGAATAAAATATTGTAATTTAATGAGCATATATATAAATGACAAGAGGAGAATAGCGTAGTTGGTGATTAAGAATAAAATCAAGTATTAAGAAACTCCTAAAATAATATTGGTTTATGCTGTTAATTTTGTAATAAAGACAGAGTACACCATTATTGAATTTGTGGTCAAACCAGTGATATATATTACTTAGCCATAAGCTAAACAATACAAATAAAAATAATCTGAAAGGAAACTACTGTTAAAGCAGTCACTGGAATTTCTTCTTTGCTTTTCATTCATTCATTGTTTCTATAATAAATTATCACACAGTTTGCATTTTCAATTTTTTTGTCATAAATGTTCCTTTATTTTCTTTTTAATTTGGCTACAGTTTAATCCTATCATTTAATACTTATTATTTTCTAAGCTACTCTGCTATCGTTTTTCAAAAGTTATGCAGCATAGGTACTTATGCAACGAGTCAATGCCACTCAAACCAAATGTAAATAGATATATAAAACATTTTACCATGGTTGAGTTTTGTTTGCTAACTTCTCATCAGCTGATGATTAAGAGCAAAATCATATGTATTTTGAATATTAATCTTGTGGTTTTATATGGACTTTTTAAATTCACACACATTTACTTTTTTTTTCAATGTAAAAACCATTTGTTGAGAATGATGGAGAGTTTAACTCTTGAGATCTTTTATTCATAAGAGGGTTCTTATTGTAATTTATAAACTACTGATTAACATTTATGGTGCTGCTGTGTAAAGTACAACAATTAAGTGCAATTATATTTTCTTTGATAAAATTTTTTTGTTGCATTATTAATTTATTTGTATACATTTTTTGTCTCATGTATTCCTTTATATTCACCACTAAAGATATATGAACTCTTTTGAAAATTTGAAAATCTTATTGTTTATATCATATATTTTTAGTAAGTCTGTTTTGTTTTTAATATTTCTAATGATGACTGGTATAGAATAGCTATAATGTATATAACTGTGATTACATTTTTTCATGGGTATTATAAGAGACTAAAAGAATCCCTTCTGAAATGTTAGATAATGCTTATATATGATGTAGAATAGTGGTGCAACGTATTTTTTTTTTATTAAATATCCATTGCTTGAGCAATTTTTTAAACAAAATGCTAAATGAATTCAGCCTATCTTCATATTTTTAATAATTGAAATAATTTCTAGACATTTTAGTAAATTGAAGTTTTTTATTTATTTACTTTGATTTACATGGACAAGAATTATCACATTTGATTTTATTCTATATAAACAATTATGTTTTACTATGGTAGAACTAGGTATGAATTCAAAATGCTTGTATTTAAATATACCATTACATTTTAAATGTATTTAATTACTGGGATAATCTAAATTCCAGGCATGAATATTACTATTTAAAAGTTTTTCTCTATAGTCAGGTGGTTGAATTATGTGAGATTTTATTAGGGATAATTCAATTGCCTTAATGCTCTTAAACAATATTTGCATTTTAAGAAATTTTGTAAAGTAGTTTCATGTGATGTGCATACTGTATATAAATTTTAGTCTTCATGAAATGTTTATCTAAATTATGGGTCTTTTTTATCTCATTAAATCAGCAAATACCAAAAGTTTTGCTACTTACAAAAGATCTGAATCTTACTTCTGTAGAGAAACATGTAAAATAATGTGAAAATGTAATTGGGTGAAATATAACCACAATTATTTTCTTTTAATTTTACCCACAAGTATAAACCAAACAAATAAGCCATTAATTAAAATATGGCTAAATTTTGTTTATAAACTCTCGTTCATCAAAATTAGAGGAATTTAGTCTATCAGTTTAATTCCTGTGCTGTTAAATTTTTCTTAAAAAAACAAACAAACTTGGGAGCTTTGAAATGGCAAAGGCTGCTCTGTGTTATACCTTAATTTTCGTAACCCTCACAATGATATAGTCAGTCACTATAGAAGCTAACATTATATCCTTTTCATCTTGTCTAGAAGTGACTTGTCTTCAGACATTCTACTTGTCTAAAGTAAAGCAGACTTTTTAAAGATATATAGTATAAACTTGTGTTTAAAATTTGTTTGGATAACATTATCTTTTTGAATTTGTCTGAAGTGGATATGATGTACATTCTTTCCTTATTAATGTATGCCTAGTTTGTCTTTAGTGTAAATTATATGACTTACGGTATATTAATCGCTATCTGATAATTTTAATATACGTTGCATGTAATTGCTTAGTCTAAAAATTTTCAAATATGATTTTCCCTTGAATAATTTGAATAACTGTATGTATATTCTATTCATTTCCAATGCTAAATGTGAACCCATATAATAGAAATATTATATTTATATCTAGATCTTTGAAAGTGAGTACTCTGTAAAAGCCAAAATTTTTCATGAGGTCACTAATTCATGGAAGTTATATGAGAATAGTATACTTAATGTAATAATAGAATGGCACAAGAATAAGCACTACAAGGAAAGAAATTGAGTGGGAAGCACAAAATTTCAAAAATTGTATAGTATTGTAATTAATTTCATGCCATTCTAAGAATTATTTAAATATAGCTGGTCTAAATGGTGTTTAACTATCACATTTTCAAAGTAGAGTTTTCCATGTATTTTAAATATTTATGCATTCCATAATTTTTGTTTTACAGATGCAATTTATCTGTAATATTTTTTATTACTGCAGCTATTTCATTTCCAGTATTTATTTCTCAGTATTCTAGATTAAAAAAATTCCATTGTTCTGTTTTGTTTATTTTTGTATTGAAAGCAATTTATTTATATTTTGTATCAAAATAAAAATATATATTGAAATGCAATCAGTCTCCCTTTATTCTTTATTGCTATTAAAGATCAATGACAGAATAAGAAAGTTTTTTTTTTGTTAAATAAATCTCTAGGATAAAATTAAAAAATATATATAAATGAATATTTGCAAAATATATTTGAAGTTTACCTACAGATTAAACTAAATTAATTGATATAATGTACTTTATATCCAAAGACAAACAAAATAGCTCCTTAGAACTTAACTTATTGGTGTAGTGTTAATGTAGTTGAATATAACTATAAGACTTTATTAGAGGACTTTTTTTGTAGTAATTAATGCATTTAAATATTATGAAGCATTCTTCACACTCAATTATTTCATTTTAATTTTGTGAAATAGTTTGTTGACAATTGTACTTTCAGTAAGCTGGATTAAGGCGATTCTAGATCAGATAACCCAGGTAGATAGAAAATTTGTGTGGGAACAAAACACAATGACTATCTTAAAAGAATGTATGCAGTTTAAACACTTTTGGGAATGTTAAATATTTCCAAATATTGTAATTAACATCAGTCTTTTATCTTATATTCTTACAGTAATATTATAGATGTAGCCTAATTTTAAATGAATAAATTCATAGTGAAAAACCATATTCATTTTTGGGAATACTTTTTTAATATAAATGTAGAGAAAAAAGAATGATTTTGATTTTTGTACTTAATTCTAAATATATTTTAGGATCCTTGGAATGAGACGGTTAGTTGTGGTAAATCTGCAAGATTACTCATATATATATTTGTAAAAGGAAATCTATCTGCTGGCTTTTTTGAGAAAGTCTGTAGTATTTACCCTTAAGGATTAGAAAAAAATAAACCCATATACCTCCTATTATTCTGGTTAGTGAAGTTAATTAGGTAATCAAAGTAAAAGCATATATTTTTGGCTTAAATTTATGTAAATAGGATTCTCAAATAAGTAGTATAAAAGAATAATGGTTACAAACAGTAATGGTGTTAAACGGTATTTAATACTTCATTATATTCAACAATGAAAAATGTGTGATAATACTACAGTAGGGAAATATTCAAAATCTATAATTATGCATTCAAAATCTATAAATATGTATGCTGTGTTGAATTATATTCTAATATGAATGGATTATTTGGTAATCAGTTAAAAGAACAGATATGTTGGGAATATTTTGAGTTTATATGAAATTAATAATTTTCAAGGATATTTGATGCTAAATATAAATAATTTTTAATTTTTGTATAATGCTACAGCATTTTTTTCAACAACTAAAGAGGATAATTTAAAATGTTCAGATTTTTTTTTTTTTTTTAATATTGTCAGAAGATGATGTATGATCATACATCTCTTTCATATCTGACTGTACATCAATGTAAGCTAAAGAGTTAATATAGTAAGCACATGGAGTAACTGTTTCTATGTTAATGGGTCAAGCCTCAACTCTTGCCATGGATGTTGAGATCCAGTGGGAAGTTAAGGGAAAGATTCTTGCCAGGTTTCTAGGTCTTATGGTAATATGTTTGTTGCTGTATTATAACTTTATGAATTGATCCTGGTTCATTTAAACCATGTAACTAACGATGATCGTAGAGCTTTTAAAAATGAACTAATCTTCGTCATATGCTGGCCACCTAAAACTCATGGCCCAAGAATCCTTATCCCATGTTGATGGTCCCGATACCTGAAATTCTACTAGAGTGAATATGATATATATATCTTGAATACTACCTGACTTTTGTGCATTTTCCATAGCAAAGTTGTTAGTGAAAGGTCCCGTGAGCTTCCTCATGTGAATCATCATTTAATACCTAGGTCTAATTCTCAACTGTATTATCTAAATTTCATTAATTTACCTAATAGATAATTCTGTTTCTGACTTCTTGAATAAAACAAATACAGACTTAGGAATGGATAAGAAATACATGTCTTTGAAACTGAGGAAAGACCAAGATCTCATAGACACGATGACAGTGAAGTCCTGGGTTAAAACCAACCATAAAATGATACAATAGAAACTAAGTATAACATCCTTGCATAAAACTGTTGAAATTAACAAAAATAAATAAAAAAAGCCTTTATATGTTGATAGAAAAAGTAGTAATAGAAGTAAATTATATGAACTGGGAAAACATATATTTATATCTTGTATTTAAACTGATTGTGCAGGGTTCCTATTGAATCACATTTCCATTATTTTATACTGAGAGTGAAACTGATTGAGTAAGGTTCTAATAGCATCACATTCATTTTAAGCAATTTTAAAAAGATACATGTAAAAAGATAATTTTGTATATGTTATGACACTGTGGTCTGTAGACCCCAAGGGGCCCAATGATTGTATAGGGGTGACAGATGATAGTCTTTCCAGTGGCATAATTAGGTTTACACTTTGCACTGATTGCTCAAAACTACTCTTTCATAGTACCCCCTCCCCCCCCCCCCTTTGAAAATTTCTGCGTACTCTGCTGGGTCTTTCCTCAATCAGAAATCTTAGCCGCTGGATTAGACTAATTTTGTTATAAAAAGGGACAAAATAATAAAAACAAATTGGAAAGCAGAGCAGGATATACAGCTCAGATTCAAAATATTAGAATAATTGAGAAAAAGTAATAAGAAAGAAATTATTTTCCATTTATTTATTTTTGATACTAAGTAAATGCAATTAAATTTCTTATAAATTAAATCTGGAATGTTTAGATAAGATTTTAACATTTACAAAATATAAAATACAAAAAATTAGGTATACAACAGCTTTCTGAAACACATCAAAATATTAGAATAAAATTTAGATTGGTTCAAAATATTAGAATATTTTATTTTATGCAAAAATATTACCTTATGAATATGAAGTAAATAGTAGTTAATATTTTGTAGCATCCCCTTTAGCTTTAATAACAGTGTACAATCGATCTTGCATACTATATACAAGGTGTTTACAAATATTTCTATCAATATTAGCACAAATAGACTTTATACGTGCCACTAACTCAGTTTTACTTGAAGGAGGATTTTCTTGGAGTTTTTTCTTCATTATACCCCATAAGTTTTCGATGGGATTAATGTCTGGTGAGTTTGGTGGCCAAGGAAGTACCTTAATTTTACATTGGCGGAATCAATTCTTAGTTGACACTGAGGTATGCAGTGACGCTAAATCTTTTTGAAACATGACATCATCTTCAAAAAAATCTTCTGATGATGGAATCATGTAATATTCCAAAATTTCTTGATATATCTGAGAGTTAACCTTTTTGTAGAAGATGCATAACTTTCCAGGTCCTTCTGCACTCCTGCAACCCCAAACCATGACACTAGCAGCAAATTTTACTGAACGTTTAAGGCATTCTTTATCAAATGCTTCTTGCTTCATTATCCAAACTCGAATACCTTGACTACCATATGAAACACAAACATACTTTTATCACTAAATAATATTTTTTTCCTATCTTCTTCGCTCCATAAATGTCTTGATTTACACCAATTCAATCTTATACGCTTTTATTTTGCAGTCATGAGAGGTTTTGTTTTCGGTACATGAGATTCAAACTTAAATTTATGGAGACGTCTTAATGTTGTCGATTTAGAAACTTCAACTGCTTCTTCTTTCCATTTTCGGTGCAAGAACCGCACACTTTTAAAACGGTTTTTCTTAACTATACTCTTCAGTTTCCTGTCATCTCTAGCAGATGCTTTTGGTTTTCGGCCACCATTTCAGCGATTATTTTGAAATTTTCCATTTTTTTAATATTGTGTTAGTATTTTACTAATGCTTGATTGCGAACAATGCAAATAATTCACTATATAACATTGATTTTTACCATGCCGATACAAATCAACCATACGAAGTTTAATAGACTCAGGAATATCACTCACACGACCCATTTTAAGACAAAAAAGCAAACAAACTGCAAAAAGAATACTTATTTTAAGTAAAATCATCTGAATTTAATCAATGATGCCACCAGTTATGAATTGGTGATAATTAAAGGAGAATTAATGTGAAATATTCTAATATTTTGAACCACATGAATAAATATTCTAATAATTTGACTTTTCAAAATAATTTTTTTTTCAATTAATCTTTTCAAAAATGATATTAATTTTAAGATAATAAATAAGTTTAATCAACAATAAGTTCTTAATAAAAATATCATTTGCATATTTGCATTAAAAGACATTAAATTACCAAAGGATATTTTCAATTTGTAAAAAAATATAATTATTCTAATATTTTGAATATGAGCTGTACATACAGAGCTATTAGTGTTGACAACTTAAAAATTCTTTAGATGTATAATAACCTTTTAAACATTTTTTTGTTATCACCTGGATATAATTATTCTAAGTTATAAGGGACAATAGCCAAATGGCTTGAGAGTTGGCTTTCAGTTTCCAAGTATAGGTATTTGAGTTCCATAGGTAGCATAGGTGCTTGTAGTTGTTAGGAATGACTTTAAATTATGAATCTCAGGCTGTTTAGAAAAAAAAAAGATAAAAAGATGACCATACAAACTTAAAAAACTCCAACCAACCCACAGTTATCAGGGAAAGCTCTACAGTATTACTGCTATTATTGTATGACTCAGCTTGTGAGCTGACTCTATACCTGAATACATGACTTAGGCAGCAAAAAATCAATATCCTTACTAAAATTATCAAATAAGTTATAGAATATAAATGATTACTATATTTATAAAAATATTATACCTTTAAGAAACACTCACATATTTAATTTTAAATGGTTTACTAGGTGATATGAAATTCCTGTAGTAAGATTATAAAATTAATGTTATACAGTCAAACCACGCTAACTCGAACCTCGATTTCACGAATTTTTCGATATCTCGAAGAAAAAAAAATTCCCTTCAAATTTACTATGCACTCAATGTTAAAAAAACCTTGATTTGACGAATTTTTTCGGCTCATCCCTCGATAACTTGAATTTTTTTCCATAAATGGAGAAGAAAATATTTTCTAAAAACAAAAAAATAATATCCAAAAAAATAGAAATTTCTAAAAAATAGAAAAGCTATTCAAAAATTACAGTGGTAAAACCCTGCATAAACTTTAAAATGAAGGGATATAAGGACGGAAGATAACACAATGAAATCACAACTTCTCTTGACCCCCGAGATGGGAGTTAAAATTACTGTTTATTGTTTCCTTATCTCTTTTCAGTCAGTTGCTGTGCATATGCAGTGACCATCCTTCCTTTCTTTTATTTTTTGTCCTTTTATTCTCCAGGGTTACTTTCTAGAGGGCTTGGGGTAGTTTTAACAAAACAGGAAATGAAGGCATGAAAAAAAATTAGAGGTGGGTGACTTCCAAGAAAAATGTGGAATTTCTTATCATTACAACAAGGAGTGAAAGAAAAATCTACACGTGTGAATGCAAGCCTGTGCTGTCTCGCATTCAAGCTAGTGCCGCTCCTGAAAAGGCTGAAAAGTTTTCTTTCGGTTTATCTTGGTTATTGCAGAAAAAAATTAGAAATCGTTCGAAAGCAACATTTGGAGAATGTGAGATCTTCTGCGAGTCATCTGTACAAAATGTCTAACAAGCGAAAATTGAATACGCTTACTATTGAAGTGAAGAAGCAAATTATCGAAGAAGTTGAAAAAAGTTCAAAAAAGAAAAAGGAAATTGCTAAGTAGTTTGGGATTCCAGGCAGCACAATGTCAACAATTTTAAAGAATAAAGCAATTATCCTATAAAAATTCGATGACGGCTTAGGCAAGCGAAAGAAGCTCAAAACTAGTGAATTTCCTGATATGAAGAAGTGCCTAATGATATGGATTACGCAGTGTAGAACTCAAAACATCCCCCTAGATGGATTTTTAATCAAAGATAAATCTGAATCTTTTGCAAAAGAATTAGGTTATTTAAATTTCAAAGGCAGTAATGGTTGGTTTGAAAATTTTAAAAAACGAAACAACATTACATTTTTGAAAATGTGTGGTGAAAGTGCTGACGTAGATGAAGATGTTTGTGTAGAATTTAGACAGAAAGTAAGCTTGATATTGAAAGATTACGACGAAAAAGATGTGTTCAATGCGGATGAAACTGGACTTTTTTTAAATGCACTCCAGACAAAACCATGCATGTAAAGGGTGAAGCATGTCATGAAGGGAAGAGCAGTAAAGAGCATTTAACTTTATTGTTTTGCGTGAATATGAATAGAACAGAGAAGTTAAAGCCGTTAATGATAGGAAGATCGAAAAAACTAAGGTGTTTCAGCGGGATAAAATCTTTTCCTTTGGATTACGAAGCTAACCGAAAAGCTTGGATGACATCTAACCTTTTTGAAAACTGGCTCAAGAATTTAAATAAAAAAATGAAAGCAGAAAAGAGGAAAATCGTGCTTTTCATTGATAATTGTACGGGGCACAGTACCATACCTAAAATGGAAAACGTAAGAATTGAATTCCTCCCCCCGAATACTACATCAAAACTTCAACCACTTGACCAGGGCATCATCCAAAGTTTTAAAGTAAAGTATCGTCATCAAGTGGTTAAAAAAATGCTGTCCGAAATGGACGAAGGTGTTTCACCATCTGGTGTAAATATTCTACAAGCTATGCGAATGGCAGACAAAGCTTGGAACATTGTGTCTTCCTCTACGATAATGAATAGCTTTAAAAAGGCTGGATTCATAAAGGACCACGAAAGTTCTCAGATAATCCACATCGACCACCCTGCTGACAACTGCGCAGAAAATGATTGGAACAGATTAAGCAGACTCATGCACCTCGATAAAATGGAATTCAATGATTTTGTTGTCGTAGATGATGCAGTAATAGTGTGTGGTGAGTGGGAGGACAATGAAATCATCGGTCAGACGAAAGCTTCTTGTGTATTATCAGAAGAAGAGGAGGAAGAAATCCTCCATTTGCCACCAAATGTGACAAACAAAGAAGCACTATCTGCAGTGGACACTTTGAGGAAATATGTTGAAAGTCAGTCAAATATGTCAGAGGACACTTTTAAAGCCATTGGCCACTTAGAAAGTGTAATAGATAAAATTTCATACTCTTCTCTGAAGCAAACAAACAACAATTGAATCTTTTTTCAAATAATTTTGTAAATAGTGTTTATTAAAATTAAAAAATGGATTACTTTTTTAAAAGGTATGTAAAAAAGCTTTATTCCTCTATTCTACTATTGATAACATGCGATTTTCGATAATTCGAATTTTTGATATTTCAAATTTTTTTGTCTCTCCCTTCAAGTTCGAGATATCGAGGTTTGACTGTATTTTCTTAAGATAAAAAGTAGATCTTTTTTTCCAGCACAGCAAGCACTTGTCATGTTGACACCTGCCCATCCACACTACTAAATTTTGCTGGCTACTTTATTATGGGAGCACCATATAGGTGAGCCAACATTGCTCCCTATGAGAGGACAGCACAGAAATGCCAATGTCTTAGGATTCAACCCTGGTTTACTCCATGGAAGCTCGCGATGCTAACTACTATAAGAAGGCCAAATGGCAATGGTGCTGGCATTAGATACCAGAGCCTGTAGGTTCAAGTCCCACTGCTGGCATGGAAGTTTATAGACATTCAAAATCAACTACAAGCAGGAGGTCCTGGTCTAATTAGCACTTGAGTAGCAAAAGGTGATGTAGCGCTCTCAAACAACTCAACAATGTAGGTGGCACATTATTATTTTAGTTCACCAATTATGAAACTTAAAAGATATCTGAAAACAAGAGGTCTGCTGATATATTTCATTAAAAAGACTTTAACTCTATTCTTAAACTTTCAGTGTTATGGAACCACTATTCCAACAGAAAGAAACAGCTTAAGTATAGACAGTTGTGTTAGATATGCCTATACATCATTATCAGCTGAAGAAGCTGTTTCTATTTCTTAAAGACAATTAGGCTCCAACAAATTCATTTTTTGCTGTTAATTTTTAACATTTTTACCAACTGAAAAAAATGGCAATTGAACGATACATACATGTACCAATAAACAAGAAATATGTCATCTCCTTTTATAATAGGATTTGAAGTATAATGCATAAGTTTAATGTCTATCAGCTTTATATTTCAGAAATGCTCACTATAATCCTTTTTTTCAGTTTTGTTAAAAAATTTACAGGGCTATCAACATAAAATTAGCTTTGATAAATTATTTACTTGAGATGAAATATGTATTAATTTGACAAAACTGACAGATGAAAATTTAAAAACTTAAAAGTCCTTTTTATCATGCTAAAGTTTATCAACATTTTACATCAAAATGAGATATTTAGATTCATTATTTACTTTTGAAATTTTATTTTCAGCTCTTTTTTGTTTCGGAGTTTTAAAAACAATATATTTTGCAAATGTTAGCTTAAAAATTTTATACTGTTCAAGGCAACTTTTGCATCTCTCAAACACGGTTTTTCACTACCAATGTTTTTTCCTAATAAACCTTTCTGGTTGGGAAGTTACAAATTTGTTTTATAATCTATTCATAGAGATTCAAAGTCAGACAGTAGAACTTTGTGTTTTCCTTGTAAAGTCACCAAGGTAATAGTGAAACTTTAAGTAATTATTATTAAAGCATATAGAAAAGTGTATTAGTCACTGTTTGGTAACTGAAGAAGTCAAAAGTAGTCCATCTAGTTATCAAACTTGAACTTCATTGAGGGGACAGTATTTTTCTCTAACAGATGTACTTGAGTGAGTGGATTGTAGATCTATTCTATAAAAATAACAGAATTTTATTTGTGTACTTCAATACTGTATTTTTATCCAATTAATGATACAAGTTCATATTGTTACTGAGAAAAGATGTGATCAACTAAGCCTTTGAAATTCATGAAATGGACTAGTAATTGCAATTATTTATATTTTTCAAAAGCTATACAAAATGAAAAATTCACACTTTAAAAGTAAGTTTAAATGAAAGTCCCTGATTTTTGTAACACATTTAATATATTATTATTTAAATTCCCTGACATTTAATAATATAGTCATAGCTTTGAAATATAATGTTTCAGTTCCTTTTTATTTTGGACTTCATATAGTTTCAAAAGGAAAAGGTAAGTATTCAATAATTTTTTCTTTTTACATTCTAAGAACTTTATTTACATATTAAGAAGGGGAACTATCAACTGAAAAACCCACATAAATTGAGTGCTTAGCCATCCTAGATATGATACACTATTCTCTGTAATATAATGAGAAGAATGTTATTGAAAAGTTTACACTCTCTGATGAAACAAACAAATGAAAAATTTAGGTTTAAGTCATTCACATTCTTTGGATCAGTAATATAGGACCACAGTCATATGTGAAAACATGTCCTTTACTAACCTTCACATTTATCATTATTAGAATTAAAAAAGTTAAGATTACAGTTACTAACTCTCTCAGTGTTCAAGACTTTTTCTTTCATATACTTTCAACTTGAAAAGTGTTTGTAACAGATTATTCCATCTTTAATTGGCATTTAAAAAGTCTCAGTACAACTTTGACACATTTGAATTCCAACCTGGAGGATAGAATAATTCAGCAGAAAGACTTCTTCCAGATAAAAGAAAGACACAGAACTTTTATCCCTAATGCTAAGTGTCCACTTGAGAGAAAATTTTGAGAAAAACTCGAGATTAGTCTCAGGTTGTTGTCCATTTGAGATCATTTACGCTCTTGAGACAGTTTCATGAGACTCAACAGTCACAGCAGTCTCGTGACCAGGAACATTTCGTGTCGACTTGAGAGTCCACTTGCAGTCAGTTGTGTGATTTGATTGCAATTTGTTTATTTTTATCTTTTCTTTCGAAATGGATTCATATCAGGCCCTAGCTTTTATAACTGCGTATAAAATTGTGAAAAAGTGGAAAGTGAAAAAAAATGGAGTGTTCAGTAAGAAAATAGGTGAATCGACGAATAGAATTCGAAGCTTGTTCAATACTTGTAAATCAGTTGCGGTTGGAAGATGCACAACAGTTCAGAAATTTTATTTGGATGTCTGCAGTGAAATTTGAACTACTTCTAAATTTAGTAAAACACCAGATTGTCCAGCAAAATATAAAATTACGTGATGCAATTCCTGTTCATGACAGATTAATGGTCATACTTTGTTTTCTGGCTTCAGGTAAGCATATTCAAGTACAGTAGAGTCCCGCTACATATTTTAGCTATTTTTTCTCTGTTTTATGAATACATCTTTTCTTTCATCTAAATTTTATTATCAATACTATAAACTGCATACGTAGATCCAAGTTTTGACCTAACAAAATAGGGATAGCTAAACAAAACAACTTTGTGACTGTACAATAAAACTCAAAATTTACTTATTGTACAGCACTAGAAAACATAGCTGTAACAGACTCACGAATAAACGAATAATACACTAAAAGTACCAGCTAACAACTGAAGGGAAGGAAACAAAAGAAAATGACCATCACAATTTTTAAATTTTGTCACAAATTCTTTGCACATACTCATTTTTTTTATCGCGATTCCTGTATAATTTATGTTTCACATTTCATAAAAACTCCTGTTCCTCATAGAGATGGATTAACTCCAACACTTCATCATCAGTCCCCTCTCTTTTATCTGGTACAATCTTCTTTTCGCTCATTTTGAAAAACTATTTACTGATTTATATTTATTGCAAAATAAAAAAATTAAATTAAGAGAAGGAAATCAAGTCTCAGCTCTGACAAAAATCTTCCAACAATGATGGAAGACTGGAGACTAAGTCATGACAGCAGGAATGAGCATGTTCACTTGTGACAGGTGCAGTCTCTGATACTTGCATGTGCTCGTCTCCGAGACTGCTCTCAGGCCCATTTGTGAGTCTAGTCTCGAGACTGTTTTGTCACAAGTGGACATAGCCTAATACTTAGAGGTTTAAAGTAAAATGAAAATGTCTTTTATGGAATCTGTATATCGGTACTTTTCTGTTAGCAGAGTGCATTTGGTGTTTACACTAACAAGTATCATCATTGATGAGAATGAAAAGTGGCCAACCTAGCAACCCTTTGAAAATGGTTAAATAGATCATAAATATGCTAAATTAAGAAGCATAATTACATAACAAATGTTGGAAGATGGCAGATCAATGGATGAGGCATGTCAAGTGGGAGAACATACCAGATTGGCATATAAGGTCATGTTTGCTACCTATATGGCAAGCTGTGCTACAACATCCCGGCAAAACTATTACATGTTCAATCTACACATGCCATTGCGATGCAATTCATAAAAGAGAACACAGTTTACATGAATCATGTGGCAGAAGATGATTAAGTTTGGAAACTCAGCTCAATAACCCTGAAAATGGCAAATACACATGAATAAAAATTGGAAACTAGAAACCACAAAATATAAATGTTTTCATCACAGTCCCATAAAAGATTGAGCGATTGTGGGGAACCCCAAATGGTAATTTAAAATACATCATGCCATCATTTGCAATTGTACTTAGCTGAATTTCTGTAGCCACAGCAAACAGAGGATCCTTCTGAAGACATTTTAAAGGACACTAAAGATTTTTGGCTTCCTAGCTAAATATTTACTTAATAAATAAAATTTATGTTTGTTTGTATATTTTGTTCATTCACACACATTAATCATGAGAGTTACAGTTAATGAACAGAAAACCTGAAAATTTTACTTGCAAATTATATTTAGTGATTTATCACTTAGGCCTGGCTAACAGAAAAGAACCAAAATATTTTATCTTTTGGACTTTAGAGAGACCTGATGAGTTAGATTTCAGGGTATCATAAGGATTTCTATTTCTCATTAATATCGATATATCTGTCCTCTGAGATGAAAAAAAAAGCCATTTCTTTCCTAAATATTTTTGCTGAATAAAAGTTAAAATAAATTCTAATGAATTATATTATAAAATAACAATTAGTAATTATACAGCAAAATATTTTGTTTTAATGCTGGGATATATTAGTAATACATACTAATATTAAAATGATTTAAAAAGTATTAAACAAATAGTATGTTAATATATAGTACCCTTTAAGTCATATTTAAATATTATATGCCCTTTCATAACAATTACTCAAAAGTGATATTATTAACTGTATGGTTTACATGGCATGTTAATTTTGATTAACAAATACATAACACATCTCAGTTTATCTTCTCTGCTTTAACCCTTAACAGCTTTAAGTTATAACCTACTATGATTTAAATGCGACTTAAAATGGGAAAACTTTGGGTACAGAGGGCAAAAAACTCAATCCATTGGTCATGCAGAACATAATATCACATTTAATGGCCAGTCAACAAAACCAAGTTTTATATTTGATGATAAATTATGTGATGTGATAAAAGAACTAAACACTTATAGATTCTAACCTCTTTTGTAGCTATAGAAAGTTTAACCTAGAGTATGAAGACCTCGTTTTTGAAATTTTATTAACATTATCAAATATTGTTTTCAACCAACTGTATTATACAATCAGATACAAATAATGATTAGACAGTAAAAACAACAACTTGCAAAGTGTTTCAGTTGACTAAAGTCCTAGTTCTACAAACATATATAAAGTTTCAAATTTTAAAATATTTTAATTACAATAATGTTTACAGTATCATTACATCACATCAGTTCCGTAAATTTTTCTTCTTGACTTATTAGTGAAAGGAATGAATATCTATTATACATGCACAACATTTCACTAAGAGCTTAAGCACCATAAAAATTGAATGCGATAAGAACAAATATAAAAAAATAAAACAAGAAAATTGGTAGCAAGGCAAGCCCTTGTTTTTTTGGTGGTACACAGTTACACAGAAATGAATATGCTCCCCATATAGCCCACAGTAAGCCTCCTAAAGCGAAGACGTTTTTAATTACAAATAACATAACCGAGTAGCTGAAGATTTTATTGAGGAATGCACATATTATCAGACTGATGCTTTGGGGTAACAAGCAATATCCTAATACACACACACTTTGGAAAAATGAAATATTTCCTCCCAGAAGTTTAGAATTCAAAGTAACGACAACAGCCCCAACCCACACAATGAAGAATACTTCAGCGAACTGTAAACCACCGGCATTTCCATCATCATCAAGCCCTTCTTTAGAAAGCATTGCAGACAGAAAAACGCAAAGTATAAGAGGCCCCCATAGATCCCAATTCTTAAGGAGCGCTTGCTTTTGTTTTGGATACAATACGTGAAAAAATTTAGATCCAACAGCTCTTAGATCACGTAGAATTGTCTCTTTAACAGGCTCATCTAGTGTGTGGTAATCAGCATTTTCTTTATACGTTGGTTCACCAGCAATTTCCCCTTCCAGTAATGTTTCATCATTTTTCTGGTACGGCAAAGGATCCGACGGCTCCATTGTAAAATCTTTAAAACCTTTAACTTATATTTACATTGCTTAACTCAAAATTCCAGCTTTGAAGAGAAGTCTCGCACATATTCGTCATCAAAACAGATATGAAGTAGAAGTGCGAGTTTTTGTATCAAGGGGGAGGAAAAATGTTTTTGACGTTAAAGAATTCAATAAACACAAATCATTTTTATCAACTTTTAAAAGTGAAATATAATCAATTTTAATCTCGGGTTGGAGGTATGAATCCTTCTTTTTCTAATCACTCCTTGGATGTTGCTTTCAGCTAGCTGCTCTCCAGATCTCACTAGCGAATTTTAAGGCACCATGAATGGGACTTTTAATGTTTATTTTGGTATATCGATAATATATACAGTAACTATCCGTGTTTTATTTACCATCTAAATTAACTGGGGATAATGGACCCGTTAATGGTAAAAGAAGAGTTTATAAATGTAATTCCGAAACTGACATTTGAATCTCATAAAGGACAAGCTGGTAGAATCGGTGTGGTTGGTGGGTGTAAAAATTACACCGGTGCTCCTTATTTTGCAGCAATTTCAGCGCTGAAAGTTGGATGCGATCTCTCTCATGTTATTTGTAATCAAGATGCATCGCTTGTTATTAAATCTTACAGTCCTGAACTCATAGTTCATCCCATTCTCGATAGTTCATCCTTTTCTACTGAAATACCAGGTATCCTGTCTAACATGCATTCTCTTGTTATTGGACCTGGATTGGGACGAGAAGAGCATACATTCCAGTCAACCCGAAAAATTATTGATCTGGCTAAAGAAAAAAGGTTGCCTCTTATATTGGATGCAGATGCTTTATTTTATGTGAATAATAATTTAGATGTTGTATCTAACTATACAAAAGCAATTTTGACCCCTAATAAAGTAGAATTTGAGAGATTATATAAAGCTGTAACAAACAGAGCCTTATATCATGATGTTACTGTCAGGGATGTTAAAGAACTTTCAAAATCATTAGGACATGTTACAATTGTGTGTAAAGGACCTGTGGATATAATTAGTGATGGAGTTAATGCCATATGTTGTGATGAACCTGGAAGTCCTCGAAGATGTGGAGGACAGGGAGATTTACTTTCTGGGTCAATGGGGACTTTCAATCACTGGGCTCACATACATGCTAGATCTCTTTCTTGTAATGCTACTATTATTGCTGCATTGGGAGCTTGTATGCTTACTAGAAGATGCAGCTATTTAGCATTTCAGAAATTTAAACGGAGCACTACAACGTCTAACTTAATTGAGGAAATTCATAATGCATTTTCTTCAGTATTTCAAGTTCAATAATATTCTTCATATCTTTATTATTGTATTGTAATATTTCTGTTATAAACTTATATAAATAATTTTGTTGAGAAGTTTATCTAATTTAAATAAAACTCTACCCTTTTTATGTAATTAAACTGTTGTGCATTAGACATCATAAATGTTGAAATTTAATAATTTTGAAAATTGAATATAGCATCAATAAATCTGAACATGGTGTCTTTCACATATTTTTGGCAATACATATCAATTTCATATCACATAGTTTAATTTTTTTGAAAAAACTTTAATGAATTAATTTTTTGCAGTATTTCTAGTGAGCAAAATCCATGAGATCAACTACTTAAAGATGGTATTTAGCTGAATTTTGCACCATGCTATACAAAGAATTTTTTAGGCACCATTTTTGAAGCTTATTAGTTAGTGTGGTATCTATATAGATAATGGCAAAAGGTAAAGCCAAATAAGATGAATTTTCACTTTTAATGAAGGAAATAAGCTCATACAATACAATACAATATGTACAAATATTATAGACTATCTTTTATTAAAATATAAATTCATGTTGTATAATAGTTTTGATAACATAACTATTTGTTTGAGTGTACTGTTTTGAGTAGCTTGGTTTAGTAAGTCAAACAAGAGATTCCAGAGGCTAGAATTTAGTAGGAAGCATTAAAGAAAAAACCGCTAGTTAACTACTGTGTTTGTCTTCATCAACCTATCCTGATACATGTTTAGGTTGTATCACTGGTCTACATTTGTTACTTTTTATAATTTTGATGTATTACAAAATATATGTCTTTTATATCTTTTAAAGTTTCTGTGTGCATACTGATCAGAGCTGTTTTGAGATTTCAGTGAATTTTAACTTTCTCTGTTTAGTTGATTATCTTCGTAATTATTTTCTTTATTTGTACTAACTGTTCAGGTAATTATGCCAGTTGTTTGCTCATTTACAAGTTTTTCAAGTATCTGTTTAACATATAAGAGCATTTGGTCCTGTAAAAGACATTATGAAAGTGACTTTTTGTAGAAAATGCTGTTTTAGATATTTTAAATGTCTGTTATATGTTTATAATATTTCTAAACATGAATAGATAGGCAAAGGCATAATATATTCTTGACTTCTTCACAAGATTAGATGTAATATTCCTGTATTTAAATCTTAGTTTGATTTTAAGATTATTTTATTTATATTATGATACACTGTCTTCACAATTATTGAATCAGAAGATATGTTTAAATAAGTGATCAAAGTTTTAAAACTAAAATATATGTAAATTTATTCTTATGCCATTTTCAAATATTGGCATTCAAGGCCAACACTTGTTTGTTCTTATACATGTGCCAAATGCACTTTCTATCAGATTCACCTTGTCTCCATAGTAGCTTTTTAAATGGCTTTGTTATAAAGGAGCTATTCACAAGCCAAATCGATTAAGTCTACTTTTTGAAATTTTTGAAAATTTAATGTCAAAGCACTTGATCAACTCCTAACTTTTTATATTCATATAATAAATTTCCCAAATAAAAGGATTAACATGACTAAATGACAAAATTTGTTTTGGCCATCAAATAAGTAACTTATTTCAGTAGCCAATCAATTTAAGTCTATACTCGAATGTAAATCATTGCATTAATGCCATTCAAATGCAGAAACAAGTATTTGATGATAACAGTAAATTGTTTAGTGTTGTTTCATCATAAAAAAGTAAAGTAAACCAATCAGTTACTGTCTAACTCAGAGGTCCCCAAACTTGTTTGTCCCATAGACCCTGTGCCGATTTTTTCTGTTTTGGGTAGACCCCCTGCTATCCTAATACTGATTTTTTACAAATTCGTCAACTTTAAAAGTGTTTTTGAAGCTGACACAGAGCTACTCACTTTGAGAGGGTTTACTGTAGAGTGAAAAATTTTAAAATAAAAAATATATATATGTTAAGTTTTATAGTTATACATTTATTAATTAAAACGACACAAAATGCAAATCTAGTAACATTTTTACATTGAATAAATACACAACAAAATCAATGCTTTTAATGGGAGGGATGAGCCTGATGCTTTGATAGCAAGATTTCAATATTCGGCTTCAATTTAGTCAGGTTTAACCTTAAATCTCCTTGGCACGTGATTTCCAATCTGTTTCTTTTTTTTTTGTGAGGAGATTGACAACTGTGCTGAAACCCCTTTCCACGAGGTATGAAGATGGAAAAGCTATCAAAAACTTTCTCGCGATAGTTCATAATGGATGATATGTAACAGGTATGTCTCTTTGAAGCCAGAATTGTTGATGTCCCTTTCTAAACTGCACCTTAAGTTCTTCGTTGGTGATTATACCGATCAGTTCTTCTTGTGACATGACATCCATTTCTTCAATGTCACCATATGGATTGATAATCCACTGTGGTATTTCCATAGTCAATACATCTTCAAACCTAATTTCAAAGTTTGTGTGAAGGACATTTAAATGTTGAACATAGGCTGAAAGGTCATCATCCTGGCAGTTTGTCTCATCAAATTGTGAAACTGGCAAGTTCAATATAACGGCCACCTGCTGGCCCTTGCTGTAACTGTCCCAGTTCAAAAGTCCATGATTTCGCAACACAAGTTACACGTACTGTGGCAGAAAAGTGAATAGATTTCTTACAATTTTATGGAATATACATATAATTAGGAAGTATATCTATCTATTATAAGAAAGTACTCATATTACATAAATACCTCCATAGGTACTATCGGTGTTAGGTGGATTATTACATTTACGGAAAGCCAAAATTTTGTTGATGGACTGTCTAACTCGTGGACCCCCATTTACATATTATGCACCCCAAATTTTCTTTTTCACTAGCATGGACCCCTTGCAGGTCTATATCGACTCCTGGGGGTCGATATAGACCACTTTGGGAATGACTGGTCTAACTGCTACTGAAGTAAGTACTAGTAAATTATTAAACAATTATTTCAATTTCTTTTCTGTAGTAAAAAAAAAAAAAAAAAAACAGTTTGAAAAGTGAATTTGATGTTACTACTTTTTTTCACATGCCAAATCAATTAACTCCTTAGTCATGCAAAAATTGTATTAATAATAATAATAATGATTACTCCAAGGATATTCTATCTTATACATTTTATATGTCATTAGATAAAAGCTACATCTGCAATAATGCATTCTACAATGTTTATTTGAATTTTTATTTTAAAAGAAACAGTGCATATTATAGTATAACTTTTCTTTACTTTTTGTTTTATGGACTTAATTGATTTGGCAAGTGAGCGGTGCAGATATAAAGTTGTTGAATAAATGCCTTCAATATATTCCAAACTTTTTGACATCTGTCATGTGTTCTTTTGAAATATTTCAGACAACAATCAGATAAATCATGATATCTGGTTAAATGATCAGACAGGGGTGATCTGAGTATATCTTAGGGGAGATTTTTCCTGTATGATTACATACATCATTGTAAAATATTTTCTGGGTAGATTATGTCAAAACAAAACAGAATAAAAATAATAAATAAATGAATTCTTTGAATGTTATGATATTCACTAGACCTGAGCTCAGGAAATTGGTAAATGTTTATTCTACTTCTGTGGGAGTGTGAACCCTACTGAAATATGATTATGGATGATTACTGTTGTGATATGGGTCAATGATCTTTGTTTTTCGAGTATTGTTTTATTACAATAAACACACTTTCCTGTTAGAATTTCTCTTCAGAAGCTCATGCCTCATAAATGTGTTACATGTTGAAAACTAATTTAAGATGGTTGTAATCCAATATTTTTGAAAATGCATTTCATATTACTAATTTTTAGAGTTCAATGTCTGTTTGAATTCTTGCAAATAGCCTGGAACTGGTGACAACTGAGACACGAGTAGCTGAAATTTAAGGATGTTTGATGTAATCTGATAAAGGTTGAGTATCCCTCATTTGAAAGCTTTGACAAATTTTCTTAGTTATTTATTGGGGCTAAAAATAAAAGTCACATCTTGAGATGTATTTCTAAGTTTGCATATTTTTTTCCTTATATACGTGTCCAATAATTCTCTCTTTCTTCCTCTCTGGCCTTAATGATCTGTCATTTGATGCATGAATATATTATTCCAACCAACAGCTGTGTGTGATGGTTGGAAATGCCAATTTCTCTGTGTGTTGGTGTGAATGGGGAAGCAAAGTTATATTTGCTGTTTCAATTAATGTTGGAGAGAGAAAAAAAGTCCCCCCCCCCCCCAACTTAACTTGAAATAAATTAAAACGTTAATAGAAGTTCAGTTAAAATTGGAAAATAGTAGAAACGTTTTAAGAAAGTTTGTGTTTTCCCGCTGTTTCAAACTGTGAAACTGAAGATTCCGATTATATCTTTAGCCTTAACATAGTTTTTAACAGATATGATCCATAAAAAAAAATTCGGTGCTATATTTTTCTTTCTCATATTATTTATATTATATTCATTTTTCTCATTGTATAACTTTTGAATACTACTGAAACACCAATTCTATTATTATTCAATTAAAAAAATCATATTTCATATTTTAAGGACCGTCTGGCAGTCAATGCGCTGAGGAGGGCCCTAACCAGTGACGTAGCGAGCATAACTGGCGTACAGGGCACGATACTTTTATGGCGCCCCCCCCCCCCCCTTCCAAAAAACATATAGTAATTTTTTTTTTCCAATGCGGAGGGACTTGTCTCGAAGACATTCGCCTATAATTCACCGCATTTTTGCTGGCCATTTTATTATGGGAGCGCCATATAGGCGGACCAGCATTGCCCCCTATGAAGGGACGACGCATTTTAGTGGCGCTTCGCCAGGATTCGATACGAGCACCTTCAGCACCGAAAACCAGCGCGCTGTACCCATATAGTAATATAATATATAGAATTAGTGAAAAGGACCATTTGGCGGCCCTCTACGAGTGGCGCCCGGGGCATGATAGACCCCCTTGCCCACCCCTCGCTACGCCACTGGCCTTAACTGAAATCAATTCGCGCCCCCCCCCCCCAAAAAAAAAAAAAAAAATTAGAAGCACGCTACACCTATGTCTAAAGGGTTAAAAAATATGCACTAAGAGCAATTTTTTTCTCATATTCCCCCGAATGGGCATATTGGTGAAGATTTTTATTTCTGTCGTCTTCAGATATCTCGTATATTGCAAAATGTGAATTGAATTCTGTACTTACCCTCAACACAACTCATAATTTCTGTCTAAGATCTCCAAAATGGGAAAGCAGTTTGCTTTGTTCAAAGTTCCCTCTTGCCTACCCGACATATATTAAAAAATGTTTTTTTCTTCTCTGAATTTAGTTTCACTGTGATGCAGTGAATTAATTAATTTAAACATGCTAAAAGTACACTGACAATAAAATTACTAGAATAATTCTGAATTTCAAGATATATTGTTCTTAAAACTGTCGCTTCATTTAAACTGTTGCTCGTGCTGTACAGTGTAATGAAATGCGGATTTTACCCAATGGTGAACAACCCGTATGGCGGTACCGATAGACTTGCTTGCATTATGGCCTGTATGAAAGGAAATCACATTACTCAATACTTAGCTTAATGTAGATCCACGTGTTACAATTTAAGAATATGTGTGTGCCATTCCTTGACATAGTTGTTAACCAGATAAATAGGCTCAGAGAACTTGTATCAATGATTTTTTTGCGGGTTAACCATAATAAGGCGACTTGATGCAAGAACCAAATCATGTTGCGTCTCTGATATTTACAGGTGATACTTCAATTTTTTACCATGTTTTTATTAAATTGCTTTCTTGTTTGTGTGTGTGTTTGTGGGTGTGTTTATCTGGTACAAATCTTGCAATCGTTTTTTAACTAACTTCCCGACTAGCTGGACATTTGAAACTTTTAGAATAGCTCAGAACACGATGACAATGCATTATTTTAATACTTTTAGCCATCTTTATTCATATTTTAAAATCCATTACGTAAAAATACGCGTAGCGTCTGCAGAGAAAAGTAACTGCGCTACAGGCGCCATCTATTAACGTAATAGTGAACCAAGCATATTACATTTTCATTACAATCGGATAATTTTTATTTATGCCCACATGCTATTTGCGATATTTTCTCTGCGAAATTCTGTTGGAACGATATAAAAAAAGTTGAGGAAACCTCAATAACATGGGATATTAAATTTGTTTCCTACTGTTAGCAATATTACTCTTAATTAGTGGTTAGTACATTTTTTATAAAATTAAGTTGAGGCGCGTTGTGAAAACCTAAAAAAAAATAAGAATTTAATTTTAACCGCAATAACCAAATAACATATAATTTTAACTTTATACCAGGTTCTTTTTTCTGTTTACTCCACTGTGGTGGATATGAGCAAGGATAAAAATTAAATTAAATTAAAATCATTAGAAAATTAAAGAAAACTACTTCCCTATTCTAGAAGCACTCCTAAAACAAAATCAACTTCTCCTAAAAGAAAAACCTAACTCACATCTGCTGAAATAAAAATAATCTTCAATAATGCTGAAATAAAAATAATTTAAACTCAACACTGGTAAAAACGACAAACGACTGATAACATTTAACTTAACATTTTATTTGGACAGTTGATTCACACATAACATACTTGTACAATTTTAGTAATCATCCCTATACATTCATTCTTTTAAATATTAATCCGACGTTACAAATTTTAATTAACACAACACTATTCCAGTAAACTAAATTCTAATACAGATACTACACACTATCAATTGAACAAAAATCATTAATATAAGAAGATTAATAAGAGTGTGACTGGTGAAATAATAATAAAAACCCTTTTTCAACTTTGATCTTAATTGCTAGCATTATTAATAAGTTAAAATAAAAATAAAATAAAATAAAAAGTCTTGGGGATTCGCTGCAGCTTTCAAAATAAAGCGAAATTAAGGATAGAAACTAAAAGAACGGAAAGGGAAATAATTTGGGTTTCACCCGAATAAAGGTGGTTCTCCGGGATCAGGCTGCATCTTCCTGGGAGCGTCAAGACCGAAGTCTTTAGCCGCCAACTTCCACGAACAGAATTCCAACTTTTCTCCTCTCAGGTCCGCCGCCGCACCCTATGTGTTCATGCGCGTCTCGCCGTCAAGCTGCAAAAAGTCCAATCTCGCGCCGTCGATTCCGAACATCAACCTTCAGGAAAAAGGGTGAAGGCCGCAAAATTCATCTTTTGGATCTTCATAACAATTTTATTTCTTCTTTTGAACTTGCTTTCATACTCTATTAAAATTCCTCCGCACCACCGCTGTCTACGTCCAAAATGTAACCTTGCGCGTCACTCTCCATCGCTCTGAGCCGGGGATCGGTTGATGTCTGTTGACCCCCTTCACATTCCTGAGGCCTGCAAAATCCATCTTCAAGTCTGGGTTCTCGAGAGATTTCCCACGAAAATGGCAAAACCCGTGGTTTCATATTACCAGGCCGAAACCCATAAGAAATAAGGATAGGATAGACGCTTACAAAGAGAAAACTTTTAAGTACAATTCACCAGCTCACAAAGAATAATTTCAACCAAGCCACTTTACAAACTTATTTAACACATTAAATCATTTTAAATTCAGTAGAGACTTAAACATTCTTTATTTAAACCTTTTATTTAGCGTTACTATATTAAAAAAAAATCGCGGTTGTAAACGTTAATAAAATTAATAATTATTCTTTCAATAATATCAACACAACAATTAATTGATTTTTCCCCCTTCAAATTATAGATTATCTATACTTATATATAAAGAGAGAAAGCGATTTTGTACGTGGAGGGTAATCTTCAGAACCACTGTACCTATTTGAAAAATTCTTTCACTGTTTGAAAGGTACATTATTCCAGATGGACATAGGCTATATATTATGTATATCTGATAAGTAGAAATAAAGTTAGGGGCTTAATCCTAACAATCTCCATTGTTTCCGCTACTGTCGTCTACCGCTTTTTGTTCCGAAGATTTCAACGATCTTTATCGTGATGCTATCGCGGTGGGCTTCTGTTCTGACGCTAGCGGTTCGAACCTAGCCGTTCTCCGGCACGCCTTTTTCTTTTAAAAAATTTCTTTTAATTATTATCTAACATAAAATTAATTTAAGGTATTATTTAGGTTATTATTAAGGTAAAAAAAGATTTACAATTTATTGGCTATCAACTGGAAATTTATTGGTATAATATTTTGTTCAACCCGGACAAAGTTGGGACGGGCCGCTAGTAATTTATAATTTTGAAATCCATAATTAACTATGGAAGATGCGAATTCGTTTGCAGCTCATGAAGAAGCTGCATGTAAATTACATTTCTTTTTTTTAAATAGAAAATTTAAAAACATGGTATATAAAAAGTCTTTTTATCTTGTAATTATTCCATAAGCAAAAAGGAAGAACCCATGAGGGAAAAGAAGAACCTTGAAGGGAAAATTAACAGTGCTCTTTGTAGCACACCCTCAAATGCATCAAGCAGTTGGTGAAAAAAATGGCTTGGCGAGAAACCGTATCATGTTCTTCATATTTACCGTATCATGTTCTTATCAATACAAAAATCACTAATACCTCATCTACAATGTTGCAACTTCAAATTTACGATCTCTAGAAGGCGCACTCTCTCCCCATTAAGTATTTTTGTTTTGGCAGAGTAAGCAAGACTAGGATGAGCTATGGAGCTCCACATTTCAAATTCCAGATTATAAGATTTAGGGCCTGTTCACATAGGAGTCCGTTGCGTTGCGTTAAGGAAATGATGACGTTGAGACGAAAATAAACCAATCATAGGCCTTCAAACGATTAGCAATGAAATTTTTAATGCCTATGATTGGTTTATTTTCGTCTCAACGTCATCTTTTCCTTAACGCAACGCAACGGACTCCTATGTGAACAGGCCCATATTGTCCGTGTCTGTAGCATAGTAAATAAATAATTAATTGTGGACTGTGCTGTTTCATTACAACTCTGGATCGGACACTATATTTGCCACATACAGTGGCTGGTATGGTTATAGTTATGGGAATAGTACCATCGAGGATGGTGGGCCTTAAAATCCCCAGTCAAGATTACCTTATCACAGAGGGAAAATAAATTTTGTAGGTCTAAGCCAGGGTTGGTCAACCCGCGGCACGCGTGCCACAGTGTGGCACGGCGGCGTTTTGACAGTGGCACGCGGAGAATTGTTGAAAATTTAAGAAATTTGAAAAAATAATATTTTGTCAAAATCTGTAAAAACCCTATTCATACGCTACTGAAAATAATAGTGCAGGAAAGCGGCACTGCTTGACACCAGTACAACAATGCGCTAAGACAGCGGGGTCATGGAACGAACCCAATGGTTTGAGTAGCCTTGCTTTGGCGCCGTTGTGCCTTGCTTTGGCGGCATTGTGCCTTGCTTTGGCGCCGTTGTGTCCAAATTTACACGATTTGGCTGTCAGGTATTGTTGTAGGTTTGGATCAACATATGTTTGCGAACAAATGTTTTCTGTTATGAACATAATAAAATCAAATTATCGATCAAGCTAAACTGATATGCGCCTAAAACACCTAATTTTGTTAGCATCTTCAAGAACTAATCCTAATATAGATGACTTGGTAAAAAAATTCAAAAGCCACATTAATTAAGTACTGACTGTTTAATAATTATTTAGAATTAAATGTTTCAAGTTATTCATTTTAATTTATACATAACCTAACTGACTGAACCTTTAAAAATGTTTATTAACAATAAAACCTAAGTTTGTACTTTTGTTTTATTAATTATATTATTTTTTAAATCTCCACTACTCAGATAAAAAAAAATGTGCTATTTGTGTAAAAATCCCATAATCAACCTTTAAATAACATTTTTTCACCTTTTTATATTTTTTGTATGTTGGAAAATTTGGAAGTGGCACGCATAATATTTTTTCTTCGGATAGTGGCACTCTTCCCAAAAAGGTTGGCCACCCCTTGTCTAATCTAACAGAATGAATGATCGCTTCTCTAAGGTAAATAACTGGCTATGTAAATTGGATTAGAGGAGTTGGGGTAGATTTTAACTATAGTATTTTCTAAAATGTTGATATTGAGGCTGGGGCTGTGATCATATTTATTACTAGCCGGGCTTCACCCGGCTAGGCTCGGGCTTCGCCTAGCTACGCTCAAGCCATCCGTGTAACATATTTATGTACTTCGGGCCCCACAAAAGAAAAAAAAAGTCTACAAATGTATTAAATTCAAGTGAATAAATTCCTTTCAATTTTCATTCCCGGCTCTGCCGACAGATGGCAGCACCACTGCACCAGATGATTTGGTTTCTCAGCAGTGAGTGATTTTAGAATGAAAATATCTCTAAAACTATTGAATTAACAGAATAAGTGTACGCAGAAAAAATTATCAGTTTTCGAAGCTCTTTCCAAATATGTAACATTTATGTACTTTCATGAGAAAAAAAAATTACACCGTTTCCTGTATATTTGTCGGCCATTTTTTTTCGAGGATCGGTGCCCGCCCGGATGAGTTACGGTCACGTGATCTCTCGACTTCCACTTGTCTCTTTATTAGTATAGATACCTTTTGACATAGATGGCTGTATGTCCATATGAGGATCGAAGTGATATCAAATTCCGCCCCATACCATAATACCCGGTGCAGGACCAGTGTGGCGGTGCATAACGCAGCTGTTCAGCATCCTCTTTTCACGGTGTCTCCAGACTCGAATGTGACCATCGTGGTGTTGCAGACAGAAGCGTGACTCGTCAGTAAAGACAATTTCATTCCATTCTGCCGTCCACATCCTTCTGTCATCGCACCATTGGCGGCGGAGACGTCTGTGGTTCTGCGTCAAGGGTAGACAAAGCAATGGACGTCTTGCGGACAGACCACTCTGCTGTAAACGGCGTCGAATGGTACGCGCAGACACTGGATGATGCGTTACACACTGCATGTGCTGTGCTATGGTTCGTGATGTGACTGGGCGATCCGTCACTGCCATGCGCACAATTTGCCTGTCATCACATGAAGAGGTGTGCTGAGGTGGATGCGATCGAACACGCCGGTCCGTCGTACCTTCCTGCATCCAACGATCACATATCCGCATTACAGTTGTTTGGTTTCGTCCAAAACGACTACCGATTTCCCTGAAAGATAATCCACAATCCCGGTAGGCCACTATCCTTCCTCTGTCGAACTCGGATACTTGATCAAAAGATGATCGCTGTTTTCGACGAGGCATAATTGATCGTTTTTTTTTTAAAAACCACAAGAAAAACACAATTGCCGAACTTGAAATCGTTGAAATCTCCAAGCCTTAAATAGCGCTTTGAAGTGGCGCCACAGGCGCGCGTGATGTGCGGCAGCGCTGAAATTCTAATCATTTGCGTATCTCACCTCCGCTAATGCATGTTGTAAATTTTATGTTATTTGCATGTTTCCTCCAGGGTGTTGCATTTACAGTGGCCAGCAGTGTAATAAAATTTCGTGTGACAAACTCGTATTCCATTTCAATATACTGATGATACTTGAAACATTCGGAGGAATCTCACTGAGCGAGAATTACAAAATCATGAACCTTTTTTTCATAGTTCTTTTCTGTGTATTGAATAAAAGCATAAAAATGACTTCTCGTCTAACAATTAAAAATTTGCTATTGAAAAGAAATTTATTTATCAAACACTTTCACGTAAAATTATTTTTCGTTTGAAGGCCCAATATACATATCTTTTACTGTATTTTAATATTCTTTTGGATAATGTTTAATCGTCTGCCGCATTAGCAAAAAAAAAATAGTTTTCTGTCTATTTCGTTGTTATGCACGTGATGCAAAATTAGTTAAAGTATCACAAAAAGAAACGAAACCACGTGATCAGCATTTAATAAATTAAATTCTAAAAATTAATCTTTAAAAATTCACCAAAAATCAAAAAATGGAGGTAAAGATTCGAAAAGTATTTCATTTTAATGGAATTTTTATGATCGTTCTCGTGATATAAATTTTATAACCCTCAGATTATTATTTTAAATGCAAACTTGAAAAAAGTTACAAAAACAGCTTAAAAATTTAATTTTAAAAAATCTAAGAAGAATTTTTTAAAAATCTTTCTTAGTGCACCCCTACACTGTAAAAAGAATCGCCATGCAAAATTTCAGCCCTTTAGGTCCAGCGGTTTGGTCTGTGCGCTATATGTCGGTCAGTCAGTTAGTTACGGAACTGTTTTATATACAGTGGCTCCCAAAAGTGTTCGTACACTTACGATTTTCAATGAAATAAGGGTCTATCCATTAATTAAAATAAATATTTCAGAATGGGTATTTGATAATAAGATCTATAATCTATTGTACCAAATCCGAGCGACGGGAAGATATTCTAAATAGTGAATTTCAAATACAGAAATAAATATGCCAGTTACCGCTAATTGAGTAATAGAACTTTATACAGTATGTCCACTAAAGTCCCTTCCCACCCTCTTAACTTCGGAACGGCTGCTGCTATATTCATAAAAGTGGTGTCTAGGTATAGTAAAGTAGCCATGCGCTACTGAATAAAACCACATACCGCGCCACCTGGTGGAAAACAGCGGAGTTAGCATTCCTACCTTGAAAACGGAACGAGATAGAGGAAAAAAAGTGATTCACAAAGTTGTAGAGCATCATCGATTTAGTAAGAAAAGACACCTTGTGGACATTAATGCAAAGAATAGAATGATTAAAAAGAGCGTTTGTTTTTTCGTGATTTCCTACACTGTGACGTCACGAAACTTGAACGGAAGGAGAAATGATTATCTTTCGGGCAAAACACGACACCGCATTGACGGTGAGAAGTTTGAACATCTCAAATAAAGGTATATTGTTAAAACTAGTTGTTTTTTTCTTTCTCAGATCGTTTTGTCACGTCACAATGTAGGAAATCACGAAAAAACAAATGCGCGTTTTAACCGTTCTATTTTTTGCATTAATGTCCCCAAGGTATCTATTTGTACTAAATCGATGATTTTCTACAACTTTGTAAATCACTTTTTTCCCCTATCTCGTTCCGTTTTCGAAATAGGATTGCTAACTCCGAAGTTTTCCACCAGGTGGCGCGGTAGGTGGTTTTATTCAGTAACGCATGGCTACTTTACTATACCTAGACACCACTTTTATGAATATAGCAGCAGCCGTTCCGAAGTTAAGAGGGTGGGAAGGGACTTTAGTGGGCATACTCTATAACATTAAATCTTCAATACACTTCACAACTTGCATAAAAGTAGACAAAATAAAAACGTCGAATCTTCGCTGGAAGCTAACAATTCCAGCACCCAAGAACTTTTCTGTGACATAGAGGAATTCAGATATAAAAATTAATCACAATATAACAGTTATTAAAAAGTTGTATACGACCTTAAATTTTTTTCCTTCTAAGGACCTCGTCTTATACCAGCCGAGACTACAAACTTTTTTTACAAGGAAAATCACCTGTTGAAAAAACACAATCTATCGCATCAAAACCAACTTTTAGAATTGAACTTTTTATACCAGACTCTTATCATGAGGCTATAAGAAGGAGCGTAAGCTTCAGTGGGGAATTCCTCGAAAAATGGACCGATTATGATCGCTCATCGGCAGATGGCGCGACATGTTCTAAGGGCGCCGATTTTTCATTGAGTTATATGGACGCGTGTTTTTGAAAATTGTTTTACAAATTTTTAAATTTATCCCTCACGGTTAGCCAAGGCAGGCGAAATGGCCACGGGACATACGGATTCTGACATGCCATTTTGCCTGCCTTGGCCTACTGTGTAGACATTCTCTTACTGTACTCCTTACGGGGTGGGAGGAGGAGGTGAATTAACTTTTGAAAATCGAACTCGAGTTAATTTATAGTTATAGTGAATGTCTTGAGGTTTCATACTGAATTCCAGACCATAGTGGATATCTTAAGGTTTTTCCATTTCCTTCACCAGACTTGTTTTACAAATTTTGTCATCCTGTTATAGGAATAATAGTGTTATGTGCTCTATAAAATCATTTCCAACTTTTGTTAATGAAGGGATTCATTTTATTTCTTTATTTGGAGTGAACTTGTTTGTAGCCCCACAAGCTACATATAATCCCACCAATTCCCAACATTTAATCCCACCAATTCTATTCAAATAGGCCGTCATGGTAGAAGTATTACAGTAGTATGAAAGTATTACGTATTTGGTTCTCGTACACACCCTTTTAGTTCCATCCACTCGCCCTCTAATAGATTATGGGGCAGAGTGGGTGAATGTAAAGAATCTTTTGTGAAGAAATGTTGATAAATAAGAAAAGCATGAAGTTTTTTTAAAATTTCCCCAAAAATCAGTTTTTGGTTTCGTTTCCTTCTTCAAACTGCAGGTTCAATTTCTTTGTACTATACTCTTTATTGTGAGAACTCATCAGATACCTGAATAAGGGCCTGTTCACATAGGAGTCCGATGCGTAGCGTTAAGGGAACGATGACGTTGAGACGAAAATAAACCAATCATAGGCATTAAAATTTTCATTGCTAATCGTTTAGAGGCCTATGATTGGTTTATTTTCGTCTCAACGTCATCTTTTCCTTAACGCAACGCAACGGACTCCTATGTGAACAGGCCCTAAGCCTTGTACAAAAATCAGCGAAACTAATAGCTTATCAACTCAAAAGATTTTTTCTCGTTATTGTGACTGTTAATTGTTACCAAGGATGTATTTATTTTATTTCCTTCATTTGATTTTAATTTGCCCCAATTGAGAGGGTTTTCTACATAACTAAAACAATTAAGTTTTATTCAGACGTTCTGGAGAGAAACAAAATACGTTAAATATGATTAAGGCGTAGACTAAATTGTAACAAAATGTTGGAAAGTTGGCGCTGAGACGGAAATAAACCAATCATAAGCCTTAACAATTTCGTGGCTAATCGTTTGGAAGTTTGTCATTATTTAAATATATTTCAATACGAGTAACTCTAACGCTAACGAATTCTATGTTAACAGGCCCTAACTGCTGCAGAATTAAGTACATGTGAATTATTTAAAAAAAATTTCAATTTTTCCTCTGTAGTATAAAAAATACTTTGAAGACAGAATTGAACAGGCCTTTATTGCAAAGATTTACATTACAGTATGGACTTAACCTAATTGGCTTCTGAGAAAAGGAACTTATTATTCGATGGCCTAAACAACTGTTGTCACTGAGTATTGTTAATACTTATTACTTGGGAAATTTATTATGAATATAAAAGTCCATCAAGTGCTTAGAAACTAAAATTTTTAAAAAAATTCAACAGGTGGACATAACCGACTTGGCTTGTGAATGGCTCATATATGATAAGAACTGTCGAAAGTTCCAGCATAAGAACTGAAATGTAAAGAAAAAAACACCAACACAGTTTTATTATGGTACATTTATTATTATTTACATTTTAAACTGCAGTACATCATCTCCTAGTATTATTCAACAATATTTATGATCAATTCTTAGAAATTTTTTTTCTAAATTTGATCTAGTTGAAAGCCCAAATGCATCTAACTAAACCTCTATAACTGAAAATATTACAATAAGTTACTCTACATTATATATAGTTATGTTTAAATGGGCTTAAACATAAGGCATTTGATATATCACGCATTTATGAGAAGATGAATATATACAATGTGTTCTAAAAGCATAGGTAATTTCATGTGGCATGTTATTACAATGGTATTACCCACATTTTTTTTTGTTTGACGTGTAGTACAATGTTATCGGGAGAAGATTCAGGATTCATACTTAAGAATTTACTTTTTAAAGATATGTTCACTGAGAAGTTTTAGTCTTTCGAGTACACTTCTCTTCTATCGAATGAAATCACAAATTATGTCGCAATACTACTCATGACAGGAACTGAAAAATATCATTTTAGAAAGAAAATACACAATGCATAGCACTTACACAGAAAAATATCTCACCTTGAAAAATAAGTTTTCTAAAAGAGGGATATTAATTTATTTACTATTTTTTATGATGATCTCAAAATTAATTCTCATATCAGACATGTAAGTTATTGCTTATTCCATTAAATCTGCTGTTCCAAGTTAATCGCAAAAACCCTTTCCATCTTGAAAAACATTTGAAACCCTAACAGATTTGACTGATTAAAAAAAAAGAAAGAAAATAATTTATTGAAAATTCAAACACAAAAGATTAATAATTGAAAATCGAACATTAGTAATAGTCCAGGGACATGTTTGTAAACTATGCATTGTTAAGGTGGCTGCTGTTCACTGCAAGAGATTTTTATTGCATTAAAAGACCTACTACGGCTGCGCAGTGACATTCATGACGTCAGATGCCCATCGCAAAATCGGTTTTCTTGAAGAACTTGCCTCTCGAAGTTTTTTCAAGATCGCACCAATCGTTAGATCGCAAATTTACTGTAAGAAATAGTCGACGTGAGGGGTATTTTACGTTTGACCTTCAAAGGAAAAGATGCGAGTTTCTTAACAGCTTATGCAAATTTGGGAATTGAATATAAAACATCAAATATTAAACAACTAAAATGATTGAAAGTTGAATTATTTGAAATAAGGTATTCTGTTAGGGAAGTAGGCAACCTGTTTCGGTACACTACTTATCAACTATTTGGAAAAAAAAGCGAAAAGGTATCCTAATTTTGCAGTCATGTATGCAAGCTAATAATAAATAAAAAGAATTAAACGTTCTCCTTATATTGAAAATATTTGGTTTATTTGCGTATGGCTGAGTTCTAATATGAACGCTATTGATTTGAAATCAATGTCTAGCTGTGTTTCGGCGTACCTAATTTCATCAATGGAACACAAGTTAGGAATCCCTGTATTATGTAAAATAGTATGGATAAGTTCTCAGTTTTGCTGTACATCTCTCGCAACTTAAACAGAAATGGAAATTTATAAGCGTGATTACTGAACTTTGCAATTTGTTCCACCCTTCAGTGTACAATTCGAAATTAATTATTTTTGCGATTATGTTGTCTTGTCTTTCGAAACTTTTCAAAAAGATACCTCAGAACGTTTCTGTAACGACAAGTCTGGGATAAATCTTTTGCTGTTCAGAAACGAGAAAGAGAAAGATAAACCATTTTTTAATAGCTTGACTAAGAAAATTATTTTCGTTTAGTTATTAGTTTAAGTTCACTCTAATACGTAAGGAAATGCTAGTTTTTGCTCTCTGTCTTAGTTATACCTTTCTATGCATACCTCACAATTGAAAAGTATTACCTCAAAAATACTGTCAGATTAAAAAAAAACAGGATTTTGAAATTTCTCTGAAGTTTCCATTATTTTAATAGTTAGATAATATTGCTATCATCGTTAAGTTCCTGGAGGGAAGAAACTTCGTAGAAATCTGGAAGCACCCGAATACAGACTTGATTCTGTATAATGATTCATTAAAAACGCAAGTTTTTTATTTGTTTGACTAAAGTATCCGGATTTCGCCTTGAATAACGAGAAACGACCACATCTTTTCTAGCAGCTCATTAAATCGACGTAAAAATTCGTGTTCTACTTGTTTTCTTCGGGCGGTTTTGAAATTATCAGCCGTTAGGTGAGGATTGTTAAATTGACAAGTAGTGGTTTTGAAGTCTTTACGAGTAACGGCAGCTCAGTCTCGAAACAAAAATATCATTTGTCTATGTATATCAAAAGCGCGTGTTATCTGGACTATTTTCTTTGGAAGGAGCAGATTTCTTAGGGAGAAAAAAAGTGCAATGAAAGGTGCAGTTAAATGTGGCACCTAGCACGAGATATTTATTGCTGCAAGTAAAATAAAATGTTGCAAAATATTTTACTTTTGATTGAAAAGCAATACAAAATATAATAACATTTAATATTTAAAAATGAATAAAAGAATTTGGTAGTACAAGAAACAAAATTTAAATCTGAAGTGCTGATGACTTGCTGAAATGAACATAGATGCGTAGAGAAGGGAAGGCTGTTAAAATTAATATCTCAACATGGATAAAATAATTTGTAACACTGGAAACAAAATTTAAATCTAAAGAGTTGGCAACTTGTTGCAATGAAAATAGATGCGTAGAGAAGGGAAGGTTGTTAAAATTAATATCTCAGCATGGATAAAATAATTTGTAACACTGGAAACAAAATTTAAATCTAAAGAGCTGGCAACTTGTTGCAATGAAAATAGATGCGTGGAGAAGGGAAGGTTGTTAAAATTAATATCTCAGCATGGATAAAATAATTTGTAACACTGGAAACAAAATTTAAATCCAAAGAGTTGGCAACTTGTTGCAATGAAAATAGATGCGTGGAGAAGGGAAGGTTGTTAAAATTAATATCTGAACACGGATAAAATAATTTGTAACACTGGAAACAAAATTTAAATCTAAAGAGTTGGCAACTTGTTGCAATGAAAATAGATGCGTGGAGAAGGGAAGGTTGTTAAAATTAATATCTCAACACGGATAAAATAATTTGTAACGATGGAAACAAAATTTAAATCTAAAGAGCTGGCAACTTGTTGTAATGAAAATAGATGCGTAGAGAAGGGAAGGTTGTTAAAATTAATATCTCATTACGGATAAAATAATTTGTAACACTGGAAACAAAATTTAAATCCAAAGAGTTGGCAACTTGTTGCAATGAAAATAGATGCGTGGAGAAGGGAAGGTTGTTAAAATTAATATCTCAACACGGATAAAATAATTTGTAACGATGGAAACAAAATTTAAATCTAAAGAGCTGGCAACTTGTTGCAATGAAAATAGATGCGTAGAGAAGGGAAGGTTGTTAAAATTAATATCTCAACACGGATAAAATAATTTGTAACGATGGAAACAAAATTTAAATCTAAAGAGTTGGCAACTTGTTGCAATGAAAATAGATGCGTAGAGAAGGGAAGGTTGTTAAAATTAATATCTCAACACGGATAAAATAATTTGTAACACTGGAAACAAAATTTAAATCTAAAGAGTTGGCAACTTGTTGCAATGAAAATAGATGCGTGGAGAAGGGAAGGTTGTTAAAATTAATATCTCAGCATGGATAAAATAATTTGTAACGATGGAAACAAAATTTAAATCTAAAGATCTGGCAACTTGTTGCAATGAAAATAGATGCGTAGAGAAGGGAAGGTTGTTAAAATTAATATCTCATCACGGATAAAATAATTTGTAACACTGGAAACAAAATTTAAATCTAAAGAGCTGGCAACTTGTTGCAATGAAAATAGATGCGTGGAGAAGGGAAGGTTGTTAAAATTAATATCTCAGCATGGATAAAATAATTTGTAACGATGGAAACAAAATTTAAATCTAAAGATCTGGCAACTTGTTGCAATGAAAATAGATGCGTAGAGAAGGGAAGGTTGTTAAAATTAATATCTCATCACGGATAAAATAATTTGTAACACTGGAAACAAAATTTAAATCTAAAGAGCTGGCAACTTGTTGCAATGAAAATAGATGCGTAGAGAAGGGAAGGTTGTTAAAATTAATATCTCAATACGGATAAAATAATTTGTAACACTGGAAACAAAATTTAAATCTAAAGAGTTGGCAACTTGTTGCAATGAAAATAGATGCGTGGAGAAGGGAAGGTTGTTAAAATTAATATCTCAGCATGGATAAAATAATTTGTAATGATGGAAACAAAATTTAAATCTAAAGAGCTGGCAACTTGTTGCAATGAAAATAGATGCGTAGAGAAGGGAAGATTGTTAAAATTAATATCTCAACATGATTAAAATGATTTGTAACACGGGAAACAAAATTTGAATTTTAAGAGCAGACGACTAGTTGCAATGAAAATATATGCGTATAGAAGGGAAGGTTTTTAAAAGCGCTTGTTTCGCCCCCTAGTGGACAGTGAATGAAACCGATACTTAGGAAATCAAAGAGTAAAAATGAAGAAACACTAATTAGGCCAGGATGATTAAAGGATGATCCCAACTGACCTCCTATTTTTTAAAAATTTTATTTTTTATTTCATTTTTTCCCTTTTATTTCTACTGAAGTTTTTAAAGTTTGATCCAAGTGGTTAAAGTAAATGGGAATAAATGACTTCTCGATATCCACAATATAATTAAATGGATGAGTACATGTTTTGGACTGATAAATAGCTCACTGGCAGGCTGGTAATCTTAGGTGGGATTGCCACCATGAACAAGTCCCAAATGCGAGGATCATCGAAACCTTTTGATATAAACACGGGCGACAACCGCTAATTTGAGAAGAGACGGCGTGGAAGTGGCGGAACGCTTGAAAGCGGAAGGAAGTGGGAAAAGTTTTATGATTACACACGGGACACACCCGTCTAAGTAAACGTACAATATTTTATGAGTTCATGGGTTAATAACAAATATTTGTATATAAATTTATGAATGTGTCAAGCATCCAGTAATTGACAGGATAAACTGCCTCTGAATGACGTCAGTGTCGCCAAATGCCTGAATGCCTCAGAGATATTTTCTGGATGTTTCTGGACTCTCATATATAAAATTTTTCCTTTTAAATCACATTAAATTAGTTAATTAGAGAATTTTTAATAACAGAAAATGTAGATTACTCTTCCTAATTTTACTTTACTGTTTACTTCGAGCACTTTTTAGTTTTCGGTATTTGATTCTATGATCTGAGTTAATGTTAATAGTCTATTTCTCTCTCTTAGTTTATAGTTATAGATGATTTCTCCTCACGACTCATTTCTATTTATAAAAGGTCTTTTAATATAGAAAGGTAATTTTTCAGTTGAACGTGTGTTAGTTCTCTCTTTATATTTTGTAATTTCTCGTTTCTATTTAGCATTTGAGGTTTTATCCTCACGACTCCTTCCTACTTATAGAAGGTCTTTTAACTTAGAAGGGCAATTTTTCATTTGAATATTTGTTAGATCTCTCTTTCTATTTTACAATTTCTCGTTTCTGTTTCATATTTGAGAATTTCTCCTCACGACTCATTTCTATTTATAAAAGGTCTCTTAACTTAGAAAGGTAATTTTTCAGTTGAATACCTGTCAGTTCTCTCTTTCTATTTTATACTTTCTCGTTTCTATTTAATATTTTCTTATAACTCTCATAAGAGACTCCAACATTCATCTGAGGACCCGTTCAATTTGTTTTGATTTGACTGGAATATAAGAATCGAGAAATATTTTCCTTATAACAGATAATTACGGGCGATTAAGTAGAATAAATACATAAGAACATGCATAAATAAAAGAAATCATTTTCTTTTGACAACGTGTGAAACAAACGCCTCTTGTACAACTATATAAACATTTTTGCAATCAAATTCAGGTACCACTTCAGTCAGATATTGCACATTATATTATCAACAAAAGACTTAGCGTTTCATTTAGCAAATATTCTCTTGCTAATTCAAGCAATATCGGCAGTATCCTAAGCTACGTAGCTGGTTGAATCCATTTTAAAAATGTTTTGTATCAGGCTATATGTTGAATTGTTAACGCAGAGAAGTTGTCAGTGCTAACGCGTATATGTCTTTGTAACGTGTTTCAGATGTCCCAGTATTGATATTTGGAGTTGTGTTTTGGAAGTTCCACAGAGGAAAAATGACCTTTTAAAGGAACATTGGAGCCTTTAAAAGTCGCTTCGCCAATTCGGACGATGGCCGAATGGCTAGGGTGCAGGCACTCGGTACCAGAGTCTGTGGGTTCGAGTCACACAGCTGGCATGGACGTTTGTAGCCGTTCGGAATAAGCAGTAAGTCCCGGTCTAATTAACCCTCGTGTATCAAAAAATGACCGTAGCGCTCTCAACAAACCAAACCTATGAAGAAGCCTTGAATAAAGTTAAACGCATTCTTAATAAGCAAACGAAAACTCACGAATTCCATCACAACGCTTCGATGATGAGGAAACTTCTTTTTCAATTTGGAAAAAGGAAGCTTGCTACCAGCCAAGATTTTGAAATATCTAAGAGATTAAGAATGACAATTTTTTTTCAAAAAACTCAATCACCCGTGTGTTCGTCACAAACTTGCAGACCCTGGCCACGGCTGCTCTCAGTACTTTATTTGGATGCCAATTGGTGGGCCTCAGCATAATTTCAAGGTAAGAGAAGTGCAGTAACACCCACGACTTCCATTGTGTTCCTAGTCCAAATCGAGAATTCAATAGTTTTATCGATGTTGGTCAAATAGATACAATGGGATTCGTTATTAACTGACCATGGACGTTGAATTAATGCACGTAAAGGCATGTTAGATATAATAAGCACCAAGCTTTAGTGAAAACACATTGGTATCTCGAGTCAGCGAATCATTGTTTAGTGCATTCCTCAATTCAAAGATTTTTTTCTTCAATATCCTGTAAAAGCATTGAAATTCACATAAAAAAATCCACCACTTAACAAACTTAACTGCTATTAAGAGTATCAATGTTTCGCTAGAATCTGATTTTGTTTGGAAGTTTACTGCATTGTGAGCTAAGAGACAGGTTTTTAGTCTCGATCACAAGCCGCCCCAATTATTCTTCGGTATAATGGCATCAAACGCAAAATTTAGTTTGTTAAAATGAAAAAGAAGTAGATTGAACATAAAGCTGATGTAGGATATATCTTGCAAAAGATTTATTTATTTTTTCATACATTTATGAAGGATCTCCGATTTAACGAATATTTGGTGCATTAACACAAAATCACTTGGGATCCAAACAGTATGAGATAAAAGTTTCGAAAATGGAACTGAATTTTCATTAGCGAGTTTTCAGAGAAATTTCTTAAATCTATTTAACCATTCTATAGAGATGGTAATACTTAGAGAGTAGAATGAAAGGGAATGGGTGCATAGGATCAACTTGTATGAATTTTTGTTTGCTTATAAGTTTAAAAATATAACAGCCGCATTGAGTGAAGCGTTTATCGAAACAGTCAGACATTATTTTCTAGAAAAGATTTTTTTTCTATTTCTCTAGGAAAAATAAAATATAAAAGAAGTAGAGACAATTTTTTTTTGTTTTCTAGAAAATAATGCAATATTTATTTCGTAAGCTCAACTACTCTTCTCAACTTCAGGTATCATTTCTAGGTGCAAAATTTTAAAGAATTCTATCTTTCATCTTTAAAACTAAAATGCAACGCACAGTATGAAAAAAAATCATCATCTTCAGCCTGAGCCGGTGTCTGTTTCTAAGGGGCTTTGATTTGACTTAATTTCAGTAAAAACTCTGACAGACATATCTATACTTATTAGGTCATTTGGTAATTTGAAGTGCCTGGGAATTAGAAATGTATATACTTATGTGCCTCTTATAATGGAACTCCCGTAAATGTATACATAAAATATTATTATGTAATTCATTGCTCTCTGGAAAAAAAAAACTAGAGGCGTAGATTCTCCTTTTTAAGAGTGATTAAGTTTTTTGTGTGAAAGGGCATTTAAAATGATCTAACTGAAGTGACCTTTAAACAAACATGTACATAACTACTATAACTTTGCTTTTTTTTACTCAGAAATAAAATAAAATATAAATCAATGTAAGCATATTTATATCTTCACAAAGTATTAACATGTACGTATGACAGTTTACAAAAATATGCCAAACAGTTTTTATACCAGAGAAATATTATGTTGCAACTTATATTAAATAAAATAATTGAAGTGCAAGATATTCTTCAGTGAGATTATAGATATAGAATAAAGACTATAACATACATTACTCTTTCTCTAGATATAATTTTTTGAAATATTTAGCCTTATTTACTCAGAACTCTTTCTCGATGTAACTGAAAAATTATAATCTTAAGGAGACATTGGACATTCAAAATTGTGAAATTTGTCCAAAAACTCGATTTATTTTATTTTATTTTATTGAATTGTGAAACTACGGACGAGTAGGAATGTGTTGCTAAAAGAATTTTCAATTTCTATGATTACTTTCCTAGTTATAGGCATTTGTATTTAATTTAGATATTATGTGGTTACTAATAGCAATAACTTTAAATGTGTTTTTCTCAAAATAAAAATTTTCAGGTCATATGAATATTCAAACTGCTCCAGGCGCATTTCTAATTTTCGCATTGCTTTGAAATTTAAGTTTTATATACTTAACTGTATATCAAATAAATCTTATTGAAAATAATTATGCTTCGTAGCTCAGAATTTCTAAATTTTGTACTCGAAAAGGGGATTTATAGTTATTTTGCGTAATAAAAAGGGTCTTTTCACTATTATTATTTTTTTTCTTTATGTTTTTAATAAATGCTTAAAATAAGCAATAAGTTTCATTGTTAGTTCTATAAGGTATCCTGCAAATAAAAATGACCATATTATATGCAAAAGAAATGCTCTTGGAACATTTTTAATTAGGCCAATTTTTAATATAATTGATAATTGATAATTCATAAATTATTAATATTTCATCTTTAAATTTTAACCACTTTTACATATTTATGATACTAATCCCATATTCAAATTTCAAGCAAATCCATTGAAAACAAAAAAAGTTAGGTTTGAAGGTCCACTGTCCCCTTAACGTAAAAGGCAATCTTATTTTCCCATAATACTTACGAATACTGACTTCGTTAGAATATTTTCAATTGAATTAAATAAATAAAAGATTATTTTGTAAAATCCTTTGATGCTTTAGATTTTTGAAATGCATGTGATTTTATACTTATATTTCAAAAAATTTAGATTCTTTATCAAACCAAAAATCTAGATTTGTCAGTAAAGTATTTTTTTTTTTCAATTCTTAATCTCGTGTATTAGGATACTACTTCTGTACCATCTGGCTGGTTAAGTCATCTGTAGGTAAGGTAAGATGACTTAAGGGGACAGTGGACTTAATTTAATATATATAAAAAAAAATCGATTTTTTGGACGAATTTCACAATTTTGAAAGATGACTTAAGGGGACAGTGGACTTTCAAAATTGTGAAATTCGTCAAAAATTCGATTTTTTTTAATAATATATTCAATTGTGAAACTACGGACGAGTAAGAATGTGTTGCAAAAAGAATTTTTAATTTATGTGATTACTTTCCTAGTTATAGGAATTTGTATTTGATTTATATATTATGTGGTTACTAATAGCTATAACTTTAAATGCGTTTTTCTCAAAATAAAAATTTTCATGTCATATGACTATTCAAACTGCTCCAGGCGCATTTCTAATGATCGTATTGTTTTGAAATTTAAGTTTTATATATTTAACTGTATATCAAATAAATCTTATTGAAAAAAATTATGCTTCGTAGCTCAGAATTTCTAAATTTTGCACTTGAAAAGATGATTTATAGGTATTTTCCGTAATAAAAAGTGTGTTTTCACTGTTATTATTTTTTTCTCTATATTTTTTTAATGAATGCTTAAAATAAGCAATAAGTTTCATTATTAGTTCTATAAGGTATCCTGTAAATAAAAATTATCATATTATATGCAAAATAAATGCGCATGGAACATTTTTAATGAGGCGATTTTTTTATATCATTAATAATTCATAATTCATAAATTATTAATATTTCATCATTAAATTTTAACTACTTTTACATATTTATGATACTAATCACATACTCAAATTTCAAGCAAATCCATTCAAAACAAAAAAATTTAGGTTTGAAGGTCCACTGTCCCTTTAACTGGAAAATTTAGTTTCCCTGGTGTTTGCGGGCGAGAAAACTCGCTGTTTCCATTATGTTTTACTGTTGGCTTCCAGATCTCGACAGCATCTAGAGATGAATGAATGCACGCTGAGAAATTGTTGTATTTTTCAGTCATTAACCAGTTTCCACACAAAAAACAAAACAAAACAAAGCATTCTGTATCCGGTATTGCTTCAAGAGGCACCGACAGACGTCCAAAAGTATCCAGCACAGAGGTCTCTCGGCTGGAAGTATGGATGCAGCAAGGCAGGAAAGGCCCGGCGCCGAGTTAAGGTAGCAGCGAAAGGGTTTTAACAGTTATTTCACATATTTTGAGCATCCAAAACTCATTTAAAGTGTGAAAATATTTGCTAAATGCTATCGAGTTAAACAACAAATTCAACACAAATTTGTGCGATATTTGTCAAGTTTCGAAAGAACGGGTAGCTACGTCGGTGGGATACCTAAGTAAAAATTTACACTTTATACAGTCCTTTTGAATAGAGAGAGATAGATACAGGCACCTTTTTTTTACAAATGTAATCTAAAAACTAGGTTTTTATATCGTATTTCAACATTTTCAGACAGAGTTCGTCAGAGTTATAAGAATCCAGTTGGTCCCTCAAATTATTTTGAATCTGGATTCACAGTTGCTGCAAGTCCGATGCTTTAAAACTCTCCGGGCTTTTAAGTATGAGAGGCTAATAACAGTCTATAAACTTTCTTATACAGCGTGAGACTAGTTTTAATGATTATTAATGCACGCCTAGGCAAGCAATGCAGTGTTTCAGCAGAATGGATTCAGACAGTACATTTCTTCATGTCGAGACACCGCGAAGAAATATAAAACACAGTTACTATGGCTGATGATTGAATAATCTTTCACTACACAGTTCATCGTTTTCAAGGCATCTTTAGTAACAGGTTCCTCTCTGCTAAGACATTGCTTAATGCTTTCCATTTCGTCTCCCAACACACTTCAGAAAAGCTAAAGTAGTTATTTGATTGATTTGACCTAAATCTTGCATTCTAAATATGCTTAAAAATATGATATATTTAGGAATTGGTGGTGATTGTTATCGTTCGGAGGGTAACTTCAAATACAATCTTAATACAATTTAAGAGTTTCAAAATCAGGAGTGAATATACTTCGTTATTTTTCACTTTCGCCAGAACAAATGTGCGCTCACTAAATATAAGATTGTTTTATACCTTAAAACTAATTACTACAATTTTCTCGAGTATTATACATACTAGAATTTTCTTTTCAGTTTCTTTATTTTCCATAACATCTCTCGCCCGTACTGTTGTTACATGATGCTAAAATGTGGGATTAATAATTAGTGGTGTTAGAAAATTTAGAATTATTTTTCAAGATAAGTAATATTTTTCGTCATTTTTTTTTCTGTGGTGAGATTTACACTGAAATCCAAGAAAACTAGAAAGTTGGAAATTAATATTTCGGTGCATTGTTTTATATGACTAATGATGATTAATAATACAAAGTCGACAGCAATTTTTTAAAGAAAAATCCTGGTCTCTTTGGAGAACTAGCAAGTACGATATATCGTTTTAAACGCAGTGATATAGGTTTTGAGCAGTAGGAGATACGGGTTGAATATCCCTCACAAGAAATGTTTGAAATCGGATTTTGGCATGCACGTCATTAGATGTCTTGGGGATGCGACCCAAACTGAAACAAAAAACCCTTTCCTGTCTCTTATACGCCTCGTACGTATTTTTTTAGTAATACTTTTGTACATGAAACAAAGTTTGTGTTTTTAAGCCACCAGAAAAAGAAAAAGTATCAAAACCCCAACGGTTTATGTGGATAATTTGAGGTTGATTGGTTTTACCATCATTCCTGATATTAAATTTACTTATTAGTGATAAGCTCTAATATATGTCACTTATTCACACATCAATACTTAACAATAAAAATTATGTCATACAATTTCTATATTAATCATACGCGATTTCTATATTAATCATACGCGAGTTCTAATGTGCCCTTGTGAAGCCATGTTGGTGATTGAAACTCGCAGTTTGGATCATTTCAACTACCGGATTTTCGGATAAGTGACACTCAACCCGTATTAATGTATTCACATTGAATATGATATGCTTAAAGTTTTGAATTTAGTTGTAATGAATATAATTCAACATTAATGATTTTCAATGGTGCTGCTTAGCTGGAGGTTTTCAAAGAATTTATTACAACGTGCTTCAGAATTCTCTGTTGCATTATTGGATCGTTTCTCTCTAGCCCAGTGGTTCCCAACCTTAGGTACGCGTACCAGTACCGGTACACTAATGATTTTAGAATTTAAAACAAAAATCTATTAAAAATCTGTATTACGAAAAAAGAAAAGACATGACTATAATAACTAATAATCCATGCGTTTTAATATTTTAGTTTGGAATTTCTTATCCATTGTTTGTGTTGTAATACTTTATTGGGATTTACCTAATCTCAAAAGATGCTGTCTACACCTGAATGTGTTATCTATGACCGCCTAATAAAAATTTGGCACTCGCCAGCGAATTATAACTGGGTCTATAAATATGTTATTATAACTGTGTCTGAGTTCTACTAAAAATCGTGTTTTGTGTTTCAAACATCTTTAAATTAATTGCATATTATTAATCAACAGTAATTGTATTATTAATAAATATTAAGAAGCTGTTAAGGTAAGTGTATTAAACTCAGGTGATTTATTTAAAATGATATTTTATATAACCTAATTTATTTTGTTCTCCATTGCATTTTATTCTCCATTTCAAAATTTTTGGTCTATTGGTACGTCATCAAATTGTTTACAACCTACAGGTACGGTACCATAAAAAGGTTGGGAACCCCTGCTCTAGCCAATACAGTTGCATTTAGATAAATCTAAGTTATGAAAATTATTTTGTAATTTCAAAGGATTTTGAGACTTTCAGAAATAAGAGAGTTTGAAGAATAGTTTCTGATGAGCTTCTTTAAATAAATAATCTTTAAAGAGATTAGCAGCGGAGAAGAAATACATAACAATTTTAAAATTACTTTTTCACAAACTGTAACATAATTTGAAAGCGAAATCAGAATTAGAAAGTCCCCAATTTCAATCGTAATTTTCTGTATTTTAACTAACAAAACTATCCGGATGTCTAATATTACACGCGATTTAATATTTCCACTTTAAGACAGATTTTTCAAACAATCGAAAGTGTGATGTACGGACAGTTTTGGAAAACACTAAGCACGAGATGGCTCGTATGCTTTTGCTAAATCGCTGTTTCAGTACTGCTGGACATACAGGGGTCTTTAGGAGCTCGGATAGCGTCGCAATCTGACTGCAGACTTCTGATTTTGGAGGCAAACTGACAACGGCAAAGAACCGGTCGTTGGTAATCTGTTTGTATGGCAACATTTCTTAGCACTGTTTCCCGGATGTCTTCCGTGGTTCTTTGTTTCTTCAACAATGAGACTGATTTTCTTTCTAAACTTCTTTCTTCCAGCACCTGTAGAAAAAGAAAAAAAAATTCAGAAAACTTTATAAAAAAATATATCACTGATAGAAGGATGTAAGGGTTAGGCCCATAACTGGCCTTTTTTGAGCAAATCTAAGGTAGTTTGAGATAGGAAATACATAATTCTAAAGGTTCCGCCGACCACAGCGATAAGCTTATACGGCATATTTAAAGTCGCTTGTGAACATATTACAATTTACAATTACAGCTTACATTATGCATACAATTTTACATTCACGGTGCTCTTTCAATTACTCTTACTGTTACAATTACATTTACCATTGCATTAATAACATATTACGATTTACAATTTCAATTTACATTATGTACTAACAATTTTACATCTTTGATGCAATTTCAATTACCATTTCAATTACAATAACATTTACCACTACATTTTGGATACATTGCAATTTTGAATTACGATTTACCTTGTATACTCACAAATTACATTCAAGGTAAAATTCCAATACAATTACCTTACTCTTACAATTTTATATTTAAGATGCAATTTCAAACATAATTACACTTACTATTGCATTAAACAATTACATTACATACATGATAGAATTGTATTACAAACGATTAACAAACAGGTAGGAAATACATAAACATTTTTGTATTCTTATACACCCTAATAGACAATTCTATGTTATAAAGTAAACATACTCTTTTTTATTTTCTTTTACGAAGGTCGCAATCAAATGCTAATTGAAGATTGTTTTTTTCTTGGACTTTTTAAGCCCCCCCCCCCCCCCCCCCGTGAAATGAGTTCTCTAGTTCATTCGGATAGTGATAAATAAAACAGAACGTTTATCATTGTGATAAGCGTTTATAGGCAAATAATATGTTTTGAAACATCCTTCTATGTAAAAAAGAAATTTCATATAATGGGTTCAAGCTGACCTATATATGCGGTGGAATTTTCATTTCGAGTGTGATGTGACGTTCATGACGAATCACGTGGCACGACAGGGATGTTTCTAGTCCTTACCTTTCTTAACTAACACACACACACATATATAATAATACTAATAATGCCCCACCAGTAGTTAATTCTATTCCCATCATTTTGTCTTTCCCTTGTATAACTACTTCCGTTTCTGTTTGTGGCACCGAGCTGTCGTTGGGCATATTACACCATAGATGATCACTTGGACAAATGAAATTAACTTCCCAATGTTCTGGCACCTGGGCGTCACTTAGCGTATTGTATATGGGGTGGGGGGCAAGATGCTTATTACTCTCCCCGTTGTAAATAACTTTTGTAAATAATACTCATTCTTTAAATTTTTCCATAATAGGTTCAAGTTAATAAACCTAATATTCCCATTAACTGGACTGATTGATTGGATTTGATAACCACTCAAGCAATCACTACAACCTAAGAATATACAGCTTGAGGTAACGATTTCCCTTTCTTCTGTTTCTGAATCCGGATTCGTCAGAAGAGAGCGTTACACACACACACACACATATATACATATCTATACTAAGGTCACGAGACGTGTCAGCAACGTTTATAGTCCCATGCTTTCTTAACAGGCAACGTGGCTTTTTCTTTCTTCTTAAATTTACAGATTTCAGAGGATCATATCCATTCGTTAAAGAATATTCTGAACATTTAAGCCCTTTTTCTAGAAAAAGGGTACCTCAAATTATCCTCAAGTTTGTAAAGTTTTAGACGGTTTTTTAAAGCCGGAGTTCAGAGTAGAGGTATACACTGACAGCCGGATTAACAGTGAGCCGATAATCCGTTAATCCCGAACTTTCCCAAAAGAATTCCGACATGGCTCGTAAAGAGATGAATAAACAGACCTTTTCTAGGTAAGTCCTTGAAAATTTTTATAAAACTTTTATTACAATTTTAATTAAATCATTGGAGGACGTTCAAGTAAACACCAATTAATAGTTAAATGTTTTGATATTATTAGGAAAATGAACCTTAAAAGGGCTATCTAAACTTCAGTTTATTAGATCATTTACTTGTATTACTTACCGACATTCATGATATCGTTTTAGACTGACGTAGCACTTATTACCTAACAAGTAATGGCGTCACAGCAACTTTGACGTCACACATCTGAGAAATGGGGTTTTTCATTTATTTTCCCTATGGTTTGTTATTTTTCCTTTCAAGTGTATTTTATGCAAATATGTCAATGTTATGTTACTGGCTTGTATAAATACTGCTCGAGTAAGAGCAAAGGGGCCGCTAGCAGCAGACACGGTTGAGCTCACGAGCTAGTGAGATTCGTGTGTTAGAAGTCTCTGTGTGAGATTATTTTGATTATACAAATGATTTAAGTTATTGCTCTTAATACTTTTAAAATGTTTATTGAAGTTCCGAATAAACTTAATTTTTTGAAACTTAAGTCTTGCTGATTTCTAAACAACCCCCCCCCCCCTCATGCCAGACCAGTGCGTGCTCTTATATTGTCACTCTCCGTGACAATATTTACAAGGCCACCTTTGGATTTGTTGTAAGGTAAATGCACCTATAATGGGCCATGTCCCTATAATGGGCCGCCCTTTAGAAATGACCCTCGCCCCTTCTACTGCCTTAGGTAACAATAGACCCTTAATTTCTCGACATTTCTAAAGGGCGGTGAGCCAATGACCCTCGCCCCTTCTACTGCCTTAGGTAACAATTGACCCTTAATTTCTCGACATTTCTAAAGGGCGGTCCATTATAGGGACATGACCCATTATAGGTGCATTTACCTTACCTAAAATGAAGCCTAAGAGAAAACTGTGGTGCGCTGACCTCCGTGGGATACGATTTACAGATGAGTCGCGGCCTGCAGAGCGAGATTAGTAAGTAATCGTTGTCGACTGAATTGTGGAAATTTGTTGCCAAATTTTGGAGGCAATTCGGAATAGAGGTACTGACCTTGGCGATGATGGCCGCCGAGACGTGGTCGGGCGTGGCCTCCTCCGTGTTGGGCAACGTGGTCGAGGACTGTGACGCGGCGGCCGTGCCTGAGGAGGACTTGTTGACAGAGTACACCATGTTGGCAGGAGGCAGGGTGGGCACGGACACCTTGATTGTCCTCACGTCCGGAGGACACTGGTCGAGGAGGAGGGACGAGACACGACTGTCCTTGGCCGGTCGGGTCAGGTGGCGTTTTACCTTCGCTTGGAAGTCTGCCGGGAGCTGGTGGCAACGAAAACGATATTACTCTGCTGTAATGTCCACAGTACCATTGATACACACACACACACACACAAAAGACGCTCCAAGAAGGGGCACAATTGGACACAAATTGATATGCATGCAGGTTTCGACGGAAAATGCAAAATTTTAAAGTTTGGCGACCAATGAATGAACATGTGACGCTGCAGCACATTTTAACTGCGCAACTGGCAGGATATTAAACAGGAGAAATTTCGATTCCAGGTAATAAATTGTTTGCGAATTTCCTTCCGTGTACTCAGGTAGACAGTAACTATGCCTAGCATACAGGTGAGTGAACAATATGCGCAGATGTCAGCATTTGAGAGAGGACGCGTAGTTGGGCTCAAAGAAGCCGGTTGGTCTAATTGGCGAATCGCTCGACATTTGGATAGGAGCGATACCACTATTAGACGATGTTGGCAGGAATGGTTGAACCATAGCCGAACACAGTGTCAAGAAGGAAGCGGTAGGCCTAGAGAAACGACAGAACGTGAGGACCGAGCAATCGTCAGAGCGGCACACTTGGCCCCAGATTCATCATTATCACGACGCCCCTTGCGCCGACTACCATTGACGTCTGTACACCGACAAGCCCGTTTGCAGTGGTGTCGGGCACATTCGACCTGGAATGTCACTGACTGGAGTAGAATTGCCTTCAGTGATGAGTCCCGCTTTGAACTGAGCCCCGATGACCAGCGAATACGAGTCTGGAGATGCCCCGGACAGCGGTGGGATATCAACCTGACTATTTTCCGCCATACGGGCCGACAACCAGTAGTGATGGCCCGGAGTGCCATTTCATTTCATAGCAGGACCTCTTTGGTTGTCGTCCGTGACACTCTTACAGCACAGCGGTACGTGACGAGATTCTACGTCTCGTTGTGTTGCCCTTCATATCACGCCCATCTGGGCTTACATTTCAAAAAGAGAATCCTCTCCCGCACACGGCGAGAGTTTCTACTGCTTGTCTTCGTGCTTGCCCAACGCTACCTTGGCCCGCAAGGTCGCCGGATCTCTCCCCCATTGAGCACGTTTGAGCATTATGGGCAGGGCTCTCCAACCAGCTCTAGATTTTGACGATCTAAAGCGCCAGTTGGACAGAATTTGGCACGATATCCCGCAGGAGGACATCTGCCACCTCTATCAATCAATGCCAAGCCGAATAACTGCTTGCATAAGGGCCAGAGGGGGGACCAACGCGTTATTGACTTTTTCACTTTGTGAAGATCTTTCTCTTGAATAAATCATCCAATTTTTATCAAATTGTAATCATTTGTTTTTTTGTACATGTACATCATATCTACCGATTTTTGTCCCATTCGGATAACGTCTTTTTTGTGCGTCTGTTTTTTGTCTAAGAGTGTGTATATATATATATATATATATATATATATATATATATATATATATATATATATATATAAATGAATGAATGTAACTGGAGATAAAAACCGCACTGACTCACCAAATAACGAAGTATAAAGCAAAATTATTTCCACAAATATATGTCTTATTTACAGTTTCATAAATAATATTCTGAAAATAAAGACATGCATTTAGCACGTATGAATAAAATATTTTCTCTGTGTAATGTGTCTAATACATATGATTGACAACACAGGAGTAGCTTTCGCAGCTTCCTTCAAGTAAAACTTGATTTATATTTTTGCCATTAATTCTTCCTCCTATAATAAGCCTGGTAAAAATAACAGATATCATCTCCACATCCGGCTGAAATAAACCCAAAATCGACATAAATGTCTTAATTCCTTAATCTGGTTCATACATTTTCGAGGTAAAGGGATTAAGTCACTGTCTCTTTTAAGGACTGAGCCTCTCTTTGATGGGTGATATTGAATGGGGATGAGTGATGAAGAGCTAATCTCATTATCTCTCTAGAAAGTGCTGTTCTTACTATTTTCACTTGCTGCGATCTATTCGTAAGATCAAGTAAAATGAATACATTACGTGAAGAATGTATTGCTGAGTGTGGGAGGTTTTACCGTAAAACTTTGTTATAATGGTATTACATAAATCTTCTAATTGAGATCATATCGGTTAAGATAGCACAGTTTCATAGAGAACTGCATTCCACCTCTTACCCTTTCTCATGCAAATGTGGAGGGAGGAACAATATATAGATAGGATTAACATAATACAATACTCCATTTCATAGGCCTTCCAAATTTATCCAAAGGGCAATATATATTATATATATATATACACACACACACACACACACACATATATATATATGTGTATGTATATATATATATATATATATATATATATATATATATATATATATATATATATATATATATATATATATATATATATATATATATATATATATATATATAAAGAGTTAAAAAAATTCCTCTTAAGGAATCAGAGTAAGAATCGGACACATTTTTCTCCCTTTTTCTACATTATTTACTTGATTAATAAACATCTATAAGCCCCGAGCTCAAGCCTTTCCTACACATTTAAGCTTAAATTTATTCCTGGAGAGATTGCTTCGTCTCTCAACTTTTCCTACAACTTTTCCGCTTTTCGTGTGTTGTGTTATATAGAGGGCTTGCGCTTGGACCATTAGTTTCTCATACACCAACACCAATAATTTCTTTGTAAGCCACCTTGTCTGAACCTACTTCTGTCAAAGTGTCTATGTATGGTTATGCTGACCACGCAAGCCGCTTAGAGTAATCTCCTGAGCCTCATTAATGAGTTCTCAGTCATCAAACGTTGTGTTAACGTTTATATTACGTTTATTAATTTCATAAAGTCTTTCACCACTCCTGGGTAATATGATTAAACTGCAGTACTGATTTGTTTTTGAACTACACGTTTTCAAATGTTTATTTACCTATATTTACTCGGGAATAATTATTTATGATGACTGAATTAAATTCTGCATTTCTTTCTCCGAATCACCATCATACACACATATATTAGGAAAATCATTTCCTGCCAACCTTAACTTTAGATGTCAGTTACTGTTTGAAATTCGTTTTGAATTGGTCTTGAAAGTTGCTGAGGAGGGCGTCTAAAAACAGTTATTTTACGTAACTATGGGATATAAAACTGATTCACCTAATTTCTATCCTTTTCAAGAAGTAAAATTTTAATCTTTACTGAATTTAGTTAATTGGATTCTCGGCTGAGGTACTTTTCTTATATGCACGTGTTAGATTATTCTTTTCATACCGGGTGTCCCAAAAATAATCGACAATTTGAAAAATCAATTAAAGAAAAACGGAAGGCGATAGAAATGTACGGTTTGCTGCATTCTGCTTAGGTAACCAGGGAATTTATTCTCACCAATTTTCAAAATTAGTTACAAAGTTCGTCAACAGATGGCGCTTCTGACTAGGAAAACTATAAAACAATGTTTTCAAAATAACCACTGTTTGCAGCAACAACGTGGCGCAGTCTGAGGTCAAAATTCGCAGACGCCCATGCAAACATTTCAGTTTGAATGTTCTGAAAAGCAGCAGAGATGCATTGTTCCAGTTCATCTACAGTTTGTGAATTGTGACGATACACCTGGTCTTTCAAGTACCCCCAAAGAAAAAATCGCATGGCGTCAAATTTGGCGAATAGGGAGGCCAATCCATGCCATTTTGGGTATGCTTCTTGCTTTGAAAATATTATTTTATAGTTTTTCCCAATCAGCAGCGCCATCTTTTGACGAACTTTGTAACTAATTTTGAAAACTGGTGAGAATAAATTCCCTGGTTACCTAAGCAGAATGCAGCAAACCGTACATTTCTATCACCATCCGTTTTTCTTTAATTGATTTTTCAAATCGACGGTCTTTTTTGAGACACTCGGTATATTGGACCTGAATTCTTATCACTTCCATATCTGGTCACAACATCCTCAATCTTGCTGGTTTTCGACAAATCTGATTATTTTATCAGAGTGCTTTTTGTATCCCCATAAAAACAAAGGGAAGTTTTAACTGTCAGATCTTACGGTTAACAATGTTGCTTGCGTACTTACCGAGTTAAATTTATGCGCAACGAAGCTCGATGGTTTGCACTGAAGTAGTCGCACGGCAATATTGCAGTCATTCCTGTATTGCTCCTGAAATAAAATATTTGTATATAAGAGACAGAAAACAGAATGGTAACTGTTGGGTTGTCCGGAAACTATTCTAGGTTTGAAGCACTGATTGAAACACTGATTAAAAGCAGTAATTGAAGCTGATCGTCACATCAACTGTATGCGAGATTGCTAAGAGTCTGAATTCCTCCAAAACAACCACCGATGACCATTTGAAAACACTTGGTTACGAAAAAAAGACTTGTTGTTTGGATACCACACGAACTTAAAGAAATTCACTTATCAAAACGTATTAGTATATGTAATTTGCTTTTAAAACGTAACCAAAATGAGCCTTTATTGAAACGATTGATAACTGTTGATGAAAAATGGGTTGTTTACAGTAACACTGAACGCAAAAGTTCATGGTCCAAACTTGGCAAGCTAGCTCAAACAACATCAAAAACTGATATCCATCAAAATATGGTCATATTATAAGGAAATCGTTCATTTTGAGCTTATACCAAGGAACGGAATGATCCATTCCAACATGTGCTGTCAACAACTAACGAAACTGAAAGATGTTCTGCAACAGAAACGTCCAGCATTGGTGAATTGTAAAGGCATTGTATATTCCATCATGACAATGCCAAACCCCATACATCTATAGTCAGAAATTATTGGAGTTTGGTTGGGATTTATTATCATATTCACCATACAGCCCTGACATTGCACCATACCACTACCATTTGTTTTGGGCTCTACAAAACTCCGCGTGAAGTAAAGTCTTTATTTCAGATAATAGTGTCAAATCCTACTTGGAAATTGTTTTTGGAGAAAAATATCAAAAGCTGTTTTAAAGTGGAATCAGGAAATTGCCTGGAGGAAGGCGAATTGTTATTGAACAAAGTGTTAAATACATTACTGATTAAAGTTATTTCTTTGTAATTTTTTTTATTTTAATGACAAAAAAAAACGATAGAAGTTTCCGGACAACCTAATATAATCAGAGTTTTATTTTATTTTAAGTTATGTTTTTTTTACCGTTTTTGACTTTTTATATAAATCTTTAAGGTAAACATATATTGAGGAAAAGAAATACAGTGGAACCTCGCATAACGAGCATAATTCGTTCTAGAGTCTTACTCGTAATGCGAAACACTCGTTAAGTGAAACAATTTTTACCATATAAATTAATGTAAAATGCGATAATGCGTTCCATGCCAAAAAATACTCAAAATTTTTTAGATGTAACGTTTATTATTTAAAGAAAATTACTTATACAAATATTCTTAAGTTGGAAAATCATCCATATGTAGTTTATTATTTACTAATTTATGACACATATCTAATTTTTTTACTAGAAAGCTATCTAGCGACATTTGTTTTTCTCGGCGCTTCAAAATTTGCTGAAAATGTGTCACCGCATTGTCATTGAATAAATTTGTAGCACGCATAGCCACCGTCTTATCAGGGTGATGCTTTGTAACTTACGATGGGACAGTTTCCCATGCTTTCAAAATTTTTTATTGCGCCAGAAGATTGTTTCTTTGCTGTTTCTTCGTCCTTCTCCACTGACAAACTCTCCTCTACAACTGCTTGCTGTGAAAGACACTGCAATTCTATTAGCTGTTCGGTGGTCAGCTCTTGGTTGTGCTCTTCAACAAGCTCCTCAATGTCATTGTTATCCTCCAGTCCCATGATATTTGCTTCTCGAACCACCCATGATTACCCTTAAATACTTATTTTTTGGGCCGTTGATGATCCTGGTGACGTGAAGATCCGAGTGACGTGAAGAAGAGACTTGCTTCCGCGTCACTCGTTATGCGAAATGTTGCTCGTTAAGCGAGCCATTTTTTTACGATTTATTTTGCTCGTTATGTGAAATACTCGTTATGCGAGGTGCTCGTTAAGCGAGGTTCCACTGTATACGTTTTCTTTGATTCCCCCAATAAAATCTCCCACTCATTTTCTCTTTTTTCTTTTTAAATTCACACCAACAAAAGATATCGACAAAGTCAACACAGAAATGTATATAGGTTTTTTATAATTGCCTGCATTATATTGTTGAGATAAACGGCTATAAATTACCAATGTTTTTTATGCTTAACAAGAGGAAGAACAATAGCAAAGAGCTAATGAAATATAAATTTTTCCCAGTAATACTTTATATCAAACTTTCCCAAAGTGTGCTCTGCCAAAAAAATTTTGGGATACCGGGAGACAGTCTGCTATGTAGCGACAAAAACAAAATATTGAAACAGAATTGACGCAGCATCAGATATGCGAATTCAATTATTATAGAACACAACGACAAATTTTAAGAGGATCATTAAGAAGTAGCAGAATTCTTCTCATTAAAGTTTTTTACTTATTTTTTTATTCACCCTCATATTTTTGTTTGCATAATCATTATTAATTGTTTTTATGAAGAATTTAAGGATTTTTTTTTGTTTGATTCAATAAAATCTAAGTATTAAAACAATATTTGATTCATTCAAAATCACATTAAATTTAGGGGAAAAAGGGGTTTATTGATCATAAAATCTAGAACGTTCCGGGAACTTTGAAAAATGTTCTAATCAAATAAGCTTGGGAAACACTGCTTTACATTTTCAGGATTTTCCAGCTGTGAGGCAAAATTTTTAACACTGAACATATTTTGTGCAAAAGAAATACACTGTTTCTTTGATCTATTCAAAATAATCTCTTCACACTTTTTCTCTTTTTTAGGAATTGAAGTCCCATCAACAAAAGACGTTCTAAAGAATCACTGAGGTGTCAAAGCAGAAGAAACGATTTGCAAAAAAGCTTACATTTTCTTCCTCTAGCTCAGCTATAGTTAATCTTGCTTCCACAAGACGTGACGTTAAGTCAGAGACATCTCTCGTTAAGTCCGATTTTTCATTTTCGAATTTTTCAGCCTGGAAAAGATAAAATGAAAGTTTGAAAAGCATATACATATTAAACAGATAAATTCATGCAATGTAAATATCTCATTGTCATTAATCGCATTACATGGAAGGATTTCAAACATTTTTTATTCTTACAGAAACTGAAAGAGAGTCCCTCTGCTTGGGAAGTAAATAATAATTATTTCAGTCTCTGTTAAAACTACAAAAGAACTGTAAGAGGGATTTCACGATATTAAGGATTATTTCCATTGTTAAAAACTATAACATTAAAAGATATGAAATGCATCTTTAATTTTACAACTAAGAAGCTAGTCTCTTCGTATTTTTATTCAGGAAACTCTATTTAAATGTACAAAAAATTTATGATGCAGCATTCCCATATTTTATATTATTATTTATTCTTTTTATTGCTATGTATTCTTATCATTATTATTGTTACAATTAAATTTAACCCATTTAGCTATTATTATCAATTGTTATTGTTAATTAAATATCTGTTACAGCATTCCCATATTTTATATTATTATTTATCTTTTTTATTGCTATATATTCTTATCATTCTTATTGTTATAATTAATTTCAACCCATTTAGTTATTGTTATCAATAGTTACTGTTAATGAAATACATGTTACAACATTCCCATTTTTATATTATTATTATACTTTTTATTGTTATTGATTCGTCTTATTATTATCGTTATAATAAATTTTAACCCATTTAATTATTGTTATCAATAGTTATTGTTAATTAAATTTATATCACAGTATTCTCCCATTTTATATTATTATTTATCATTTTCACTGTTATACATTCTTATCATTACCATTGTTCTTATTATTTTCAATCTATTTAGTTATTGTTATTAGTAGTTAATGTTAATAAAATATATTCCACAGCATTCCTTTACTTTATATTATTATTTATCCTTTTTATTCTTATCATTCATATTATTATAATTAATTTTAACCAATTTAGTTAATATTACTAATATTTATTTTTCATTACCATTGTTCCTGTTGTTATCTTGTCCTTTAATGATACTAAACTATTATTTTCCTGTTTTGGTCAAATTTTAAGCATATTTTAGCAAACACTTGAAGTAAACAAAATTAAGAGAGCTTTGATTAATGTAAATTGCAATTAAAATGTGCTAATATTTTATGAATTCAAAGAAAAGAAATGTCAAATTGCCTTCATAAGACGTTCATTGGAGTCCACAATTTGTTTTATGAAAAACTAACGTAGTGGTTATGAAATGCAAATTTCTTACCTGCGAAATGCTGTTAAAAGATGTGCTACTCACTTGAATTAGTAAAATAAAATAAATAAAACTCCGTTTCAATAACTTTAAGTAGTTTTAAAATATGTCAGATTACAACCAGGGAAAATATCCTTAATTTAAAATACTTTTGAAGAACATCCGTAAATTTATTTATTTATTAAATAATATCAAATCCCCAAAAATTTGCTGCGCCTGTTAAGTTTAAAATTCGATATGACGGCGATTGAAATTCAGTCAGGTTATCGTTTTGATACTCTTATCTTTTATACTATCTTTAATTCTGTACTATCTTGTAAGAATATTAATAAATATGAAATTTTTCTAACATAATATTCTAAAGAAGAATACATTTTTTATTCAGATTCATAAAAGATATATATATATATATATATATATATCTATGGTAATCTTGCCAAATATGAGCGTTATCGCCAAATTGGCGATAGATTTGGTGACTTATTTTGGTCGCCAAATTTGGTGATATGGCACCAAATGGTTGCTAACCTTCTGGACCTTTCCAGAAGGTTCTGGAAATATCTAGATGGTTGACCGATAGATGGTGCTTTTGTTTAGAAGTGTTAAAACCTTGTTTGTTTAGAAGTATTAAGTTTTTGTTCGGAAGTGTTTAAACCACTCATACACGCACTTCAAGGTGACAGCACGTTATTCGTAAATTTTTAGCAGCATTTGAAATCTTTAAATATAACTGACATTGTCATTGGAACTCAGTGTGTTCTTTTCTGCTGAGAATTGAATGTATTGAAAGTGCGTTAGGTTTGTATTGTATTGAAGACATTTTGAGAGTTTTCTGCTGGATAGAAGACAGTTGTCACGTGCTTTCTGTTTTGATTTGTGTCTGCGCCTGAAGAATTTACAGAATAACATATTTTATTTTGTGTGCACTTTCTGAAGAAATTTTATTCAATCCTATCGAACCCAGAAAAACGGAACAATCAATATACAACCTTTGTCCAAAAAGTTCCTGGAATGTGTCTATAGTTACGATGGATTGTTGTCTTACATGAAACAGCTGTTACCGTCCTTCGAAGTAATCTCCGTAGGCGGTAATGCACATCTGGGAACGGCTGTACAAGTCTTGGAAACTCTGGCGTAGTCCTTTTTAGGGATGACCTTTAGCTGGGTCGTAGCATTACGTTGGATGTCTGAAATGTCCAAAAACCTGTGGCTCTTCAGGGCTGATTTCAGTCTGGTGAACAAGAAAAAGGTCTGGGGAAGACAAGTCTGGGGAGTAAGATAGGTGATTCAGGGAAACAACTCGCCTGTTGGCCAGGAACTGCTGCACCAGAAAGGCAGTATGTGGCCGGGGATTGTCACGAAGCAGGGTCCATTTGCCTTGCTTGACGTACTGGGGGCGTACCTGATTGATTCGTTGCAGCAGACGTTTCAGTATATCCACGAACTTAGAGGCATTTAACGTGGTGCCCTCGGGGAGGAATTCCTTATGGATGAGACTCTCGGAGTCGAATAACACCACGAGCATTGTCTATATGTGGGACTTCTCACTTCACACCCTCTTGCTTTTCGGCGACCCTGGACCCCGCCACTCCATACTCTGATGCTTGCCGTCGGGGTCGTACTTCAGGCACTAGGTCTCGTCGCCCGTGACAATGGTTTTCAGGAAATCTGGGTTTCGATCCGCCATGTCGATGAAGTCTCCACAGACGTCAAGCCGAATTTGCATTTGTTCCGGCGTCAAAGTGTGGGACACGAGTCGAGAGCAAAGCTTGCGTGTACCCAAATCCTGGGTCAATATGAGGTGGGCCAACTCACGACCAATTCCCACTTCCTCCACTATCATTCGCACTGTCACACGACGATCCTTGGCCAACAGTTCCGTCACTTTCTGTACGTTGCCCCATGGTGCTGGCAGTTGCAGGCCGACCACTTCGGGGGGAGTCTTAAATGGTGTCCCGCCCTTCTCGGAAGCATTTAAACCACTCATACACACACTTCAAGGTGACAGCACGTTCTTCGTAAATTTTTAGCAGCATTTCATGAGTATCTTTCGCCTATTTTCCAAGTTTGAAACAGAACAGCATATTCGTTCGCTGATCCATTTTGAATTTCGATCGAGCGCACAGCACCTTCACTCTACAATGAACTGTTTCCACACGATAAGCTAACTCGCAGCGCCGCCGCTCGGGAACTGGTTAAGACCAGTCTTCACCTGTCCGGCACCGTATGCGCCGGTTGCAAACTCATACGACCGTGTGCACTATGACGTCATTCCCCGAAATTTCTGGACAAAGGTTGTATATATATATATATATATATATATATATATATATATATAAGGGTGGTCCAAATAAAAGTGAGACTTGGTTTTTTTTCTGTAATGGTTTATTGGTTGGAATATAGTGTCGTGCCTGCCGCCCTTTTACGACGTTCAGGGAACAATGCTGTGGGGGGGGGGTCCTATGAGAGAGAACCCTCGGAAAGCAGTCGTGTGGATCGCTAACACCTTCTGTTGTTAAGAATTGAATAACTGCACGCTCGGCCTGTTCGGACGAATCCATGTCACGACCATACGGTGTTACCTTGCTGAAACATGGTCAAACAGCTCACTGACACTCTCTGAGAATAGAAGCTTTGTTTAGTAACATACAACGTCCTCTACTAGTGCAAACACAAAGCTCTGGATATTTAACTACTGCCGCTAAAACAAAAGTCTGACTCTCATTTTGGCCACCCTTATATATATATATATATATATATATATATATATATATATATATATATATATATATATATATATATATATATATATATATATATATATATATATATTGTATATATATATATATATATATATATATATATATATATATATATATATATATATATATATAAGTAAATCTAGCTATCTATATATATATATGCATACATACATTTATTTTTCACTATATGTCTTCTTAAGTGGGATTTAACTAATCTTAACTGTAATCAATACACACATTTAGTATGCTGCTTTGAATATCTAATATATAAAAATGAATGTTTGTATCTCTGTAATTGTATAGAAATCCACAGTTTAGGAGCAACGATCGTGAAATTTTAAATACAGGCGTCTTTAAAAACAGCCGAGGGTCTGAAGAACTTCAAAAATTGAAATTAATTACCGTTGATTTTTAATTAATAAAAAACCACAATTTTGAAACTAAATGTAAGCTGTTACACTTTGTGGCATCATCCCTCTGAATATGGCGTCCACGTTAGGGTTAGCTGAAAGCGAGCGAAAAGATAAAAATAAATAAAATCAAAAAGTTTCAAGTTACATATTAAACCAGAATAATAAATGAAAATAATAATCTTTCAAGTCAGATTTTATACTTTAAGACATTTCGATTAACGATCGTCGTTTATTTTCGCCGTGTTATTTTGTAAACAAACGTTCTCTGTTGCCATTTTCATTTCAGACATTTCTTATTGAAACGATGTAATGCGTAGTAAATGCGTTAAATATTTCTTATCTAAAATTTATATTTTAAAACATTTCAGTGAAATTAACATCGTCTTCAGATTATAAACAGATGTTATTTGTTGCTATTTTCATTTTAGAAATTTCTTATTAAAATGATGGAATTCTCCGATATATTTCCATAGTGGAGATTTAGACACATTACAGAATTAAAAAAAAAAAAAACCTTTTGTGTAATTTATATATTTGTGTGTGTTTAATTATTTCAAGTGACTCTAAAGTGGGCGTGGCATTTTTTCCACTAGCGTGAAAAATCAGAATAATATTGAATTATTTATTTTTTTTTTTTTTGCTCATCAGACGACAGTAGCAGCGAGTGGCAGTAGTTACACAAGTTTGAATTTGAAACATTGTTTTGTTGTTTCCTAAAAGAAGCAATAATCCGTTACTGTATTTTATATTGTTCTTAATTTTATAATTCACGATGTACTTTTAAAAGCATAAAAATTAGTATATCTTAACTAAAACGAATCAGTCTAAACTTAAGCACAGTTTTGCGATTTATTTACGGTTAACTATGTTTGTATTTAGCTATTCCATTTGTTTGTTTTAAAAAATGATTTTTTAAAGGTTTTTTTTGGTGCTTTATGGTAAAATAGCACTTAAAAATTAAAAAAAAAGAAACAAAAACTTAACTGTAAATAGCATACTTTTTCTATAAATTGGTCAATTTGAAGTAATTTTTATTGAAATTTAGCTAAAATGCCTATACCTGCATAAAAATCTCAATGCTACTATTTTAATTTCCCAAGCACAATTCTAAAAATGTTATAAAATACGCAGCCCTACTTTCCGATTTAGTACAAGAATTTAAAATTGATTTCAGGACTTCGGGGAAAATAAACAATTTTTGTTTTTGCATGTTTTCTATTCTATTTACAGTCGATATAGATATAATGCTAGCAAATTGTCAAATGGAATGCATAGAGTTGCAATCTGACATTTAACTTAAAGAGAAATTCAATCGAGTCTCTTTGTTGTACTCATAAATCATACCTGCCCAGATATAAATATCCTTCACTGCATAGTCAAGCGTTATTCTGGTCATCAACGTTTGGAAGCACGTACATCTGAGAACAACTATTTTCAAGAGTTTCAACTATTTTGAAGCACACTAAGAGTCAAATTCGAACCAAAATTTATTCGTTGTTTTTTAGTATTGATGTGTATGACATTTCCCATCCCTTTTTTATACTATGTTTAATTTTTCATGCAGAGTTCACAAGGCAAAAGACAATTTGACAATTTTACTTTTCAGCTTTTAGTGATGAAAGGCTGAATCTATCTAAATTCTGAGATGTGTATAACATTTCACATGTTTTTTTCCTATGCTATTTATACTGTGTTTAGTTTTTAAGTTGACTTTGGTTAACAAACATTCATATTGAACCCCGAATCAAGAAACGAGAAACATAGTTTATGAAGGTACTTCAGATGATATTTGGATCAGTTTAATTGAACAGAGATTTATATGGAGTTTAATAAGGACAGAATGTTTCTATTATTGCTACAGAATCTTACATTTATGGTGCGTGTAGCCCAAACTGCAGATTTCTGTTAATTTTTTCATCAGTCAGTGCCTTTAACAAATACTTTAATACTTTATTTATATATTTTTTGGCTACAGAATCCTGCATTTATGGAGGTATTTATATGGACAATTAGACATTTTTACTTTTAAGCTTTTAGTGATTTATTATAAATGTATATATTTTATGATATTTATACTGTTATTAAATCTATGTTATTTATACTGTGTTTAGTTTTTAAATTACTTTTTGTTAACAAACATTAGACAATTTGACATTTTTAATTTAAACTTGAAAAATGAAAGGCTGAATCTACTAAAATTCTGAGATGTGTATAACATTTCACATATTTTTTTTTTTAAATGTTATTTATGCTGTGTTTACTTTTTTAATCAATTTTGTTTAACAAACATTCGACAAAATGACATTTTTACTTTTCAGCTTTACTTTTTAAAACTCTTAACTTTCCAAGAGACAATTTGACATTTTTTCCTTTTCAGCTTTTAATGGTTTATTATAAATGTATATATTTTATGTTTTACTTTTCAGCTTCTTTTGCTCCAAAGATGAAAGGTTAAATCTAGATGAATTCTGAGGAGTTAATTATAAATTTATATATTTTTATATTGGATTTTTTAAAAATTATTTGGGTGTATAACATTTCACATGCTTATTTTTCTATGTTATTTATACTGTGTTTAGTCTTTAAATTGATTTTGGTTAACAAACATTCGACAAATTGACATTTTTACTTTTCAGCTTTACTTTCCAAAAGACAATTTGACATTTTTCCTTTTCAGCTTTTAGTGGTTTATTATAAATGTATGTATATTTTATGTTTTACTTATCAGCTTCTTTTGCTCCAAACATAGAAGGTTAAATCTTGCTAAATTGTTTAGATTTTAAATTGATTTTGGATAACAAACATTCCACAATTTGACATTTTTACTTTACAGCTTTTAGTGGTACAATGATGAAAGACTGCATCTAACAAAAATACTGAGATATGTATAACATTTCACATGCTTTTTTTTTTGGCTATGTAATTTATACTGTGTTAAGTTTTTAAATTGATTTTGGTTAACAAACATTCCACAATTTGACATTTTTACTTTACAGCTTTTAGTGGTACAATGATGAAAGACTGCATCTACCAAAATACTGAGATATGTATAACATTTCACATGCTTTTTTTTGGTTATGTAATTTATACTGTGTTAAGTTTTTAAATTGATTTTGGTTAACAAACATTCCACAATTTGACATTTTTACTTTACAGCTTTTAGTGGTACAATGATGAAAGACTGCATCTACCAAAATACTGAGATATGTATAACATTTCACATGCTTTTTTTTTTGGTTATGTAATTTATACTGTGTTAAGTTTTTAAATTGATTTTGGTTAACAAACATTCCACAATTTGACATTTTTACTTTATAGCTTTTAGTGGTACAATGATGAAAGTCTGCATCTACCAAAATACTGAGATATGTATAACATTTCACATGCTTTTTTTTGGCTAATTTATACTGTGTTAATTTTTTAAATTGATTTTGGTTAACAAACCTTTTTAAAATTCCGGGCAACGCCGGGTACTTCAGCTAGTATTGCTATATAATTACCACACATCTAAATGCTTAAGATAGTTATGCGGTCAATTGTATTATAAGCAAATCTTTACTTACTACATGAAGGAGCTTCTCCTCTAAATTTTCGTTGATTTTCTGTAGTCTTCTTTGATTTTCATATAATCTAAATGAACAAATTTTATTTAATAAAGCTTTAACTTAATATCTCTTCTAGAGTTCTCGACACATTTTAACAAAGAAAGTACTTTGTATTATAGATTTGATTTCAATATAACTGCTAGTAAATTTAGGGCTTAAAAGGATTATTATAAAATAGGACAACACTTTAAATGTATGGTACATAACTTAAGTGAGATCAGACAAGCGATTTAATTAAACTGAACTGTAATATATACGCACAATTAATATATTGATTTGAATATATTACTATGTAATTACCAAATAAAATAAAATTTTTTGAAAACTGTAAATAAATGTACTTAAAAATTTTAAGTCTGTATGGGTGTAAATTTTAGATTACAAGCTTTTGGCTGCTAATTGAATTTGATACCTCGAGCCTGTTTGATATGCAGATTTAGAAGTTCTTTCTTTAGAATGCGAAGATGACGTCTTCACCGAATATATTACTGAAAATCTATCAATAAATAATATTTTTGATTATAAATATGCTTTACACCGACGTTAGGTTCCAGACGTTAAAAATTTCACTTCAGCGAATTCTGAGACCCAGGTTCTAGATATCACGTAAGAAACATGTTAAGGCGACAATGGACCATGAAAAGCATTTTTTAAATTTATTAACCAATTGCTATGAAATTTTGTATACTTATACAGTGTTGTTTAGAGATGGAAATTCTAAATAAAAAAAATCAGAATGTAATTAATTAAGATATTAAATAAAATCAGTTTGTTAATTACTCTATTTAAAAATGTTCCATGCCCATTAATTTTTGTCTCAGATATCTAATTTTCTCTCTTAAGCTAGCTTTATATAGTTATAATAAAAGTTAGTAGCAATATTTGATTTACAGTCATATTTATAAAAACTAGAAAAGAAATCGATAAAAATAGGTCATTTTATGCAAAATTTTATCAAAAAAATGTTTTTATTGTAAAAATTTTAAGTTGTTTTAAAGTAGTATAATGAATTGATTACTAAGTTTTATTCTAACATATATAAATAATCCTTTTATGAAATTTTATGAAAATTCAAGAAAAATTATGACGCATGGAACATTTTGAACATACCGAAACGACATGAAAACTTGTTTTGAGAAAATGGCATTTAAAGTTTTAATTTGACTAACATTTCAATTGTTTACGTTTGAAAAAAATACTTATAACTCGGTTAATAATGATCGGATCAACATACTTTTTTTAAAATTTAAAACTGATGAGTTGCAGAATCATTTTCTGAAAGAAAAAAAATCGTTTTGGGGACATATTATTGTCAATCTGAAGGTCCATTGTCACCTTAATGCAAATTTTTTCAGCTGATGTTTTGATAATTCAAGTAAAATTACAGGGTTAGAAGTATGGGATATGCTTTCTCTGAAATTATATTTTTTCATCTTCATTTGTCGCATTAGTTGATTACCCTTACGTGCATTATCAGGCTCTGAGTTTTATGTTGATTTATCAGAGACAGTGAGGCAAGTAATCTAACGTTTAAACATTATTGACTCACTTTATTTGAGTTCAGGATAGCTTCATACACTAGTTTGGCTTTTTATATTATCAAACTCGGGAGCTTTTCCCCCATTTTGTAGTGAAGATGAATGATGTTCTTCTGACTTATCTTACTGTTTCTAAAAACATCAAAGATTGGAGATTTTTTTCGGAGGGAGGGGTTATTGAAATATTAAACAGTATGAATTTATCATGAAATATTTTATGCATATATTTTCTTAAGTAATTAATACACTAGTGCCCAAAATCGATGGATATCTCAGAAAATCTAACTTCACTCGTGAGTCTGAAAAAAGAAAACCTAATATTTAGACGCAAATGTTAATAAAGGTGTACTAAGCTGTTTAAAAGGTGAATAATGCCAAAATAAGGATTTAGAAAGAAAATATGTACAAAATCCCAAAATCTCAAAGTCCTCAGAACGTGTCATCACCATTATCCAGGATAGAGTTCGTAAACAAGGTGTGTGATCATCTCAAGATGAAACATGCATGGCAACCTCTTTCTATAGAATGAACTAAATTGTCAATTAAGTTATATGGGATTGAACGCCATTCATCTAGGAGGGCACATCTGAGCTCCCGGATGGTACGTGGATGAAGCTGACGTGCATCTACTCGCTGACCCAAGAAATTCCACACAAATTCAATAGCATTGAGACTGGAAAAGTATGCTGGCCAATCTATTCGAACAATATCTATCTTCACTTTCGAAGGCTTGTGGTGGCCTTGTGGTACAGCGCACTGGCTTTCGGTGCTGAGGGTGCTCGGATCGAATCCTGGCGTCGCGTCGCTAAAATGCCTCCGTTTGTGTCGTCCCTTCGTAGGAGGTAATGCTGGTCCGCCTACATGGTGGCCCCATAATAAAATGGCTAGCAAAACTGCGGTGTATTATGGGTGAATGTCTTCACGACAAGTGCCTTCACATTGGTTAAAAAAATCTTCACTTTCAAGGTATTCGTCTACGAAACGTGCTGGATGAGGTTAGGCAATGTCGTCCATACAAAATCTGGACCAAAAGCCCCCCTAAACAACCTTGGGATGCTTGGTCTCATCTATGTACCTCTGGCCGGTTACAGAACACTTGTCGTAGACAGGCAGCTCGGTGCAGCCGTTTATCCCGATTCCTTCTCAAGCAAGAACACAGACATCATCATGCACTACTCACCTGGATCAACTATACTTAACCACTCACCTGGCGCAACTACACTTAAACATGCGCAACTATACGTTTTATATTTGGTAGTTTCAAATTAGCATAACAAGTATTCTGGATGGAATTTTCATCTGTAATTAGTCTCAAGTTATCCTTCAGTTTTGAGTACTAGTATAGATGTTTTGAATTTTTCGTACAGGCGTTTGGAAGGTTCGATAGTCATAAGCGAACTCTTTTACATTGCCTTAAAGGTGAATTCTTCAACATTTTTCTGGGTATCACCGATGATACATAGAACATCATTATGAGAATATTTAACGACAGCAGAGGATTACCGAGATACTCGAGAGAAATAAGTAAAAGAATATTTTCTAGAAACAGGAAGATAATTGCTGATGTATTCTTGGCGTGTAATTAAGAAAATATTTTCTAGATTCCAGAGCATCACCCAGTCGAAGTGTAAAATATTCAATTTTTTGCATTTGAACCCCCATTTTATCATTTTTCTGTGTGAAACAGAGAGGGTTCTGAAACTTTTACAATGACAGCCAGGAAATCACTCTCCTTTTAATTAGTGGTAGCCAATTTATTAATGAGAGGGAAAATATCAGTGAGTATGAAGTACTTGATGAGGACGATAAGAGCTGCAAAAGTTTCATAGAGTGTTTAACATAGTTATTTTTTGCTTTTAAAATTAATTTTGTTCCTCTTCCGTTATTTGTCACATTAAGTACTTGCTTATAATAATGACCTAGAAAAAAATTTACTGCAATGTAAAAATTTTTATACCTGCATAATTCTTTGTTTGCCGCAGTTAAATTTTGTGATTTATGAATAGTGTATGAAGGAGTCCTTTTTCATGCAATTAAAAAAGGCCTTTGGAAATACACATATCAAAGAAATCTGTGTTTACATACGACACAGAATCTATTTTCTTTCTTGTTGATAACTTGGGAAGAGAGAAATTTCAAAAATAAGACTCCACAACGTGAGTCGACAGTACCCAAAATCTTTTTTTTGTTGACGTCGATAAAAATATTTTATTTTGAAGAGGAGTCGCAACACAGGAAAAATAAATATAGTCAAATCTCAAAGCAAAAATTTCCCTCTCTAAAAAATTGCATTAAAGGATTTGTTTTCCTTTGAACAGTTTACATTTCATTCTACTTATCCAATCGCCCATCTATGAATATTTCCGTCATGCATTCTTAAGTCCGCTCGCTCTTTTGGAAAGTTGAAAAGAGACTCATTGAAAAACTTTTTAGGGTTGAAAACATCTATTGATTAGTTTTTTGGAAGGAAAGAACAAAAGGGTGTGATAACGATAAGGAAAAATAAAAGTAATGTAATTGGATTTTTCAGTTAAACTTTTCTTTCGACTGATTAAATTGATATTGTATATAGAGAGATCTTAGGAAGCCGATTTGAATTTCATTTGAAGGGGAAAGCAAACAGTTTTCAACCCTTTCATGCAACACAATGAGATCCTTCAAAAAAATTTCTTTTTGTTGCATAATTGGAAAACGTCTAAGAGCTTGTGTTATTCCCTCATTTTGAAGACGTTAGTGTGGAAATTAAAAAGGCCCCATCTGAATTTGTTTTGCTCAGTTTTAAAGCTGAACAGGGTTTGCGGTTATCACGAAGAAAGATTTATAATTTAACTGTTCTGTTTAAAAACTGAAAGTAAAGAAATATTTTCCGAACAACAGCTTTTTCTCATGTTTTGGCTAGTTTCCTTTCTTTCGTTCACGCTTTTCAGCTAAAAGAGGTGGATGTGTCATTGTTACGGTTAATTCCATTTAAGGCTGCTGTGTACTAACCCTATTGGATTCGCTCACCTCCATGTTAACTTATGGAGAAATGTGTCCAAGGATTGCCGACTTGGATTGATAGGATTAAAAAATATATTGTACTCCGTAATAAAGAAAGAAATTTTACACCTTGGGGCATTTTTCGTGTTTTTAATGCAAATAATATGTTAAAATTTAAATTATTCGAGAAAAAATGTGGTATAGTGTGTTTTAAACTCATCTAAATTCCTTTTGGGGACGAGATTTATAAAATGAATCCTGTTGCAAGGTGCAGAAAAGTTCAGGCTACCTGAAAATACCATTTTTTACCGGATTATCAGCATTTATGTAGCTATAAATAGTAGACAAATTTTCTCCATAGGTTAACATTGAGGTGAAAGAATCCAATAGGGTTAGTACACAGCAGCTTTTACGAGGATTGAACATTTTAGTAGTTACGTACAATAATGTTTGTTTAAAAGTTTTATTTCAAATAAATAATTGTACCAATAAACAATATACAAGGTGCGTCCATAAAGTAACCGGACAATTTTTTTATAAATAAGAAAAATATTACTCTCCTTCAAAATAATCACCAAAGGAGTCTATACAATTTTTCGAAAGGTTTCTTCAACTCATCGAAACACTGTTTATAGGCGTTGAAACTAACCGTTCGCAAAATATGCGTAACATTTGATTTAATATCCGAGACGTTTTTAAATCTCTGTCCTTTCAGGGATTTTGCATTTTTTAATTACAAAGGGTTTATTCACCACGAATTTGTTCCTGAAAATCAAACAATTAATCAGTATTTTTACAAGGAGGGGCTTTTCGATTATGAAACAGGATAAGGCGAATTAGGAAGGAACTGTTGGATTCTGGGCAATGGTTTCTTTTACACGATAATGCTAGGCCTTCCACAGCAATTTCTGTACAACAATATCTTGCTAAGCATTCAATTAAAATGATAAATCACCCACCATATTCTCCCGACTGATAGTCAGCTGATTTTTTTACTTTTTCCGAAGCTTAAGGTGGTCATGAAAGGACAGAGATTTGAAAACGTCTCTGATATTAAACCAAATGTTACGCATATTTTGCGAACAGTTAGTTACAACGCCTATAAACAGTGTTTCGATGACTTGAAGAAACGTTGGAAAAATCGTATAGACTCCTTTGGCGATTATTTTGAAGGAGATAAATTTATTTGAAGGCGAGTAATAGTTTTATTATTTATAAAAAAAAACTGTCCGGTTACTTTATGGGCGCACCTTGTATAATTGTTTTAAATAAAATAATCGAGCATGATATTAACAGTAAATAAATGCTGTTTAAGAAATATAATTTTCGCATTAACCCACAATGGAATTAGGTTCATTAACTTATTTCCCTATCGTTAAATAAACTGCAGAAAACTTCGACAAAACAAACATTTGTAGGGTCTCAATCGTTATTATCCTGGTTTGAAAATCTTAGGGCAGGGAAGTCAAGCCTCAGTTTTGGCCTATTAGAATTTAAATGCAAAAAAGATTTATAAAAGTTACCCAGCATAATAATTTTCTTAAAAAACATTATCTTTGGCAACCATTTTAACATCCGTGTTCTTCTGACAACTATCAGAAAAAGGTGATGGAAGGTATTCCATCGATATTCAAAACAAGACACCTTTAGGCTCAGTAGTATAACTCTGTCCTCATTTAATAAAAAAATAAACTTTGTTTTAAAATGTATAGGTATATAGGAATACCACAAATATTGAAAAAAGTAATTGTTAAAAAAAAGGTTACGAAATCTGTGTTTGAAACAGAAAATTTATGTGGGATCATTAAGAAGACAATGGAGAAAAAACATACATTAGAAAGTGATGAAATAATAAACATTCTTCCTTTAAGACATTGCCTACAATTAACATTTCTTCCTTAGTGATCTTGAAAATAAAATTTTGGGAGAAAAAGCTAGTTCTCATGTCAACTACTCTCTGTTTCATAGTACACCAAACTCTTTTTTTACATGGTGGATACGTTCCTCAGAAATCCATGTAAAAATAAACCATGTAGAAAAAGGATACGTTTCCTGTAGTAAAATGGGGGATACGTTCCATGTCATCCTAAAACTGTAAGATTAAATATGGAACTGTATTTAGTTCGAAAAACCGTGTAAAAAAAGTAATGAAAGTACTGTAAAAGTTATGATTTACATACGTACGTGTATAATATGCATTTTTATTGAGCAATTAAATTCAAAATACATATTTCATAAGTAAAATTAGTAGCGCAAACAAACAAAAAAGAAATCTGGAAGCTTCAAATAAAATATACTAGGTTAATCCAAAAATAAGTATAGAAAACAAACTTCAAATTAAAAATTGATGTACAAAATAAATTTTAGTAATTATTCGTCGTTACTTGATAATAAACACAATCGTTTACGACGAACTGGACCAAAATCCTTATCATCAAGCATATGTAACGAAATCCACAATTGAATATTCTTCTATGCATCAACGATTGTGAGGTTATCCTTCTCAACTGCATCCAAAATACATGTCAGAATGCTCGTTTAATATAATAAAGCTTAAACGTACATTTCCGTCGAAACACACATTTTCTTTTGTTCATTTAAATAGCAGTTCTGCTAGTTTTTTAAGTGTGGTAATAGATTTTTGAAATGTACATACATATGTAAGGGAAATTCTTGTACCTAGGGCCATCGTGTACCTAGGGCCACCATGCTTTATTTAAATAATTATTATTTTACAGCATTTTTACTCATTGGAGTGAGTGACAACACTGTTTCAAACCATAACTGCCATTTTTAATGAAAGCAAGAAGAAGCTATAGTTAAATAGAAAATAAAGTCTTGATTTGATGATCAAAACTAATTTTTTTTCACTTCAATTTGAAGTCTTATTTTGGGAAAGCAAGTGCAAACTTATGTTTTAATGTATAGCAGAAAATTTTTGTAATCATTAAAGGAAAAAAATTATATAAAAACAAAGTTTGGTTTCTGCAGGTCTTTGGCTATGGAAGCCATTTTGCCAAAAACAACAACATCTTGTACCTAGGGCCATAATCTTGTCTTCTACCTAGGGCCATGGCCTCTGGAAGAAAAGAGATGGACGAAAACTTGGCAAGTGTAGAATTCTCACTGATACCCCCGAGAAAAGTGTAATTCAAGCACAAATATTGAAAAAAGTAATAGTTAAAAAAGGTTACGAAATCTGTGTTTGAAACAGAAAATTTATGTGGGATCATTAAGACAACGGAGAAAAAACATACATTAGAAAGTGATGAAATAATAAATATTCTTCCTTTAAGACATTGCCTATAATTAACATTTCTTCCTTACGAAGATTTTAGAAGTTGTTCATGAAAGAAATAACGCATACAAATTGTTTTTTTTATTGTAAACAACAATTTCAGTTTTTGGAAATAACTGGCCCTAGGTACAATAGTGTTATTGTACCTAGGGCCATTTGTAATTTTTTTAGAATTTTCAATATCATTTGCAAAATTTTTTTTCTACACTTGATGTGATTTTTTTTAAAGAAAATAAGGCACGTAATGAATACAAATTATTTTTGTTATTGTAAGTTAGTTATAAGTAAAGATACTGCCATTTGAAAATAGCCGGCCCTAGGTACAAGAGTTTCCCCTACTTACAAGACAACGATTTTGAAATCGTGTTAGACCAAATAAAGCGAAAAAAAAAGAGAATGTTTTTTCTTGGACCGTGTAACTTGAAGTTCGTGAAAAAAAAGTGTAAAACAGAGTTGGGTGTACCCTTCATTGATTTCAACATCCGTCATGAAAATTAACTTACTGGATACAGTGATTAAATTGCAATCATTAAACTGGCAAAGAGTATATTAAAACAGTGGAGGACATTTTTGTATAGGTAATAACAATGCTAGGGAGCCAAATGCTAAGAAAGCACAAAGAAACTGACCTGTCATATTTGTCCTTCCAGAAGCAGGCAGCATCCCTGAGCGACTCCCATTCCCTGATTGTCATCGGGTGCACACGATTGCCAGGATCCATCGAATAGTGCCTGCAGCTGTCCACTGGGTAAGTCTTCAGAAAAGGACACCGCATTGGCATGCTAAAAATAAAGTGGCAACTGAAAAGTCAACGACATGACGGAACTCTGTTAAAGTAATAATGAATTTAATTGAAAAAAATATACCGGATGATCAGAAAGTCAGTATACATTTGAAAAAGTAATAATTCATGGAATAATGTAGGTAGAGAGGTAAAAATTGACACACATGCTTGGAATGACACGGGGTTTTATTGCAACCAAAAAAAAAGAAAAAAAAGGCCGACAGATGGCGCTTCATGTGATAAGAAAAGCAATAATTAGCATAACAAATTTTGACAAAGCAAAGATGATGTTCTTCAGAACAAATGCTCGACATTTCGACCGTCATTCCTCATCAATAGCTGTAGTCGAGGGACAATGTTGTGAACAGCACTGTACAGCATATCTCTATTTATGGTGAGCCATTGGCGTTGGATGTTGTCTTTTAGCATCCCTATTGATGTCGGTCCATCGTGAACTTCAAAATCATTCTCTTCACAGCTGCAATTGTCATAGGACCTTTACCCGTTCGAATGCCCTTCCTATGACGATAGGATCGTAAAGCTGCAGTAGCAGATTCCCCATTCTGATAGTACAGCTTCACTAACAGTGCCTTTTCTGGTAACGTCAACATGCTGCGATTGCTGGTGCATCTGATTCCCTCTCTCATTACAGCTCCTTTTAAACACGATACGTTTTTCTGACCAGCGCCATCTGTTGGCCATTTTTTGAACCTTTTTTTGTGGTTACAATAAAACCCCATGTCATTCCAAGCATGTGTGTCAATTTTTACCTCTCTACCTACATTATTCCGTAAATTATTACTTTTTCAAATGTAGACTGACTTTCTGATCACCCTGTATCTACCTGACGTACACCATATGCAGTTAAAAATATGTCACTCTTTTCCCTTTCATCAGAAATATCTAAATGGAAACAATAAGCGAAGGAATGAGAAATTACACAGATAAAAATCGTAATTTAAGAAGACATGTTTAGAGTCCTATTAGATGCATTTTATGGGGATCTCAAAGTAATTTGTTAAGAGGTTCTTTCTTTCCACGTGCATTTTGCATTACGTACTTTTTCATCGCGAAATTTCTATTTTATCAAAGATTTTCTTGAAAGAGGCAAACCTTACTAACTCGAATATTGATTCGGTTGAGATTTTGATCCTGTCAGCCATTGTAGCGATAATCTTGCCAAGTGGGATGAAAAGGTTGAAAGGAATTACGTACTCTTATTAATCTATTTTGACGACGATTTCTTGTTAATTTAGCCTTTTTTGAAAATTACATGGTGATATTATTCCGACAGTTCTACCTATGAATACCTCCTTCATTATAGAAATATTTATATAAATTTTCTTATCCGCGGTTTAAAGTCTTCTGAAAATGGTACCCCATCACTATTCAGTAATATATATATATACAGGTGGTTATCAAAATAATGGAAACACTAAGAAACATCATGAAAACCTTTATTAATACGGCGCAGGATCACCTTTGTTATGTAATACCACCTGATTCACCTTGGAATTGGATTATACAAAGTCTTTAATAGTGGTTAAGAATATATTATTCAGGGAAAAATCATGAAAGTTCCTGTAGAGATGCTGTTGTGGATATCGATACCTGGCTCTATCCGCTTATACAGATCACAGTGGTTGGATGATTTATAGATGGGGGGATTTTACAGGGCAAGATAAGATATTTCACTTCTTTTTCATGCTCTTCAAACCAATACTTGATAGCTTAAGCTGTATGTATAGGGGATTATCATCCTGGAGAACGTCATCTGTGAGAATCATCTTGGAGAACGTTTCTGTTTGGCAAAGGATGTTTTTCCGTGCACTCTGTATTCTATCATGACTTTTGATACCGTAACTCGAAAAATACACATTAGCCTGGGGGTTGCAGTAACAGATACTCAATTTAAACGTGCTCCAAAAATTTGCCCTTTTCGCAAGGTCTGGAAGGTTTGATATTTTACGCTGTTTACCCCAAAAGCAAGATGCCCTTAGCTTCATTACTGCTACCTAACAGTAGAATAATACATACACTATATAAAAAAATACCGGTGGCCAGACTTGTTTTTTACGGAATACGAAGCACATGTATTAAGGTGAGCCAACAGTGCTCCTTATGAACATGATAAGGCAACAAGTGTAAGTCGAAGCCTCACCCAGGACTTGATTCCAAGCCCAATGCATGTAATCTCACGACGATAAGCATGGGTGGGAGGGGGGGGGGCGCGGCTTTAGTTCAATATTAAAATTAGGTTAAATCCTTTATCGTTTTAGTTATTAGGGTTACTATATGCTGTGTAATGTTACTACATGCTTGAAATACTATCTTGCAACGGTTGGTCCACAATAATTTATTGTGGAATTAAAGAAGTGCTGGTTACGCCCAAACGGAACTTCTTGAAATACAGTCGAACCTCCATAAATCGAAGTAGCAAAATGCTGGAAAAAAATTCGATATATAGAAATTTCGATATATAGAAATTATCTTAATTTTACAATAATTCTCCTAAAACATTAAAATTAAAGCTAATTTTCGTAAACGAAACTCCATTTCTAATTTATATGCGAATCACATTAAATGAAAATTAATAACTAAAAAATGAATTAATATGAAAGATTGAGTACTATATACCATTAAAAAAACAATAATCCAGTCAGTGGTTACAGTGATCACAGTTACATTCTTAGAAAAAAAAACTACGAATATCTTGCTGAACAGCCAGTTTTGCGGAAAGTTCATCAAAGAAATGCTCGCATTTATTCAGTCCACTAAAACTTCATCAGGTACATTTTCCACGAATTGAAGTTCACGAAGTATTGTTTCAAACGCCAAAAATTGGGAGATTTTATTCTAAAGTGGAAAAAAATCTCCCAATATGTGATGAAAAAAAATTTCGATATATAGAGATTTTTTCGATGTATAGAAACAGTTTTTCTATGTAATGAACATGGAGATTTGCTAAGAGTTCGATATATAGAAAATTTCGATACATGGAGGTTCGACTGTATATTCTACTTTGAGTAACATATTATGGTTCTAACCTAATCTAAGTGATCTACATATATTAAGACTATCAAAACGTTATAATAACGCAAGAACTTTGGCGACAAATACATCTTCGGTGGACATATAGTAATTGGTACCTCCTAAACTCCCACTTCGAGACAAATAAACTGAAACGCAATTCAACTATCAATATTTGCCTTCTTCATTACTTCAAAAGGAGAGGAAAAGGAGCAGACATCAGTTGGATATTCCTCGAGCTTGCCAAATGGTTTCGTTGCCCAGTCACCGGGGAATAATGCCCTCCCCCCGACCGCCGAAAAAAAATCCGTAAAATAATTAGTAAAGAATCCCTGGTGGAAGTAGTAAAACGAAAGACGGAAGGAAAGGATACCAAAGCAGAGATAAATAAGAGATGAAATAAAATAAAGAATAAAACTATAAGAGGAACAAATAGTGATTTCTTTTAATTTGTAATATTTCCTATCACATTATTTGTTCATGGGTTGTATTGCTTTCTTATTTTACATTATTTATTATATATATATATACTTTTCTTTTTTGTACTCTTTCCCTCCTAATTTTACTTTTGATTATGTTGAAACTTTTATATTCATTCGTTTAAATTATTTATATTTTACTTTTCCGTGTGGTGTTCTTATTTCCCTTCTCAAAGATTTCTTTTTCTACCGCTTAAGGCGTTGGTATCGCAAACCTTCAATTCTAATGGTAAGCTTAGAAGATTTTTCCCTTCGCTATGCTTCCAATCGTAGACTTGCTAATTCATATTCTTCAGTTCTGTTTTCTTGAAACTGATCTTTGCATGCAAAGCGCTTGTTTTTCCCAAATCTTTTTTTTTACTTAATTATTAAAAAAAAGAAATTGTAATTTTGTAACGATAGACGTCAGTAATTTGATTCTCTGTAAAAAATTGACTACGAAAATATAAAATATTGTGCTCTGAATTTTAATGTCTCTCTTTGTTTTAATATATTATATATATATATATATATATATATATATATATATATATATATATATATATATATATATATAAATAAGAATAAGATGAAAGAGAAAACCAGTAATAGCTCTAAAGCTACTTGAAGCCGGGAACATCCAACATGTAAAGAAAAGTATGAATAAGGTTTTTGACAGCATTTCTTCATCAGCGGTGTCAATACTGTCTAAAAACCAATGGATTGTTTCTGATGAGTATGATCTATTAAATAAACACACTCAGACACCGTACAATCCATTTTTAACAGAAGAATTGAATAATAAATGAATTAAGTTTGAATAACAGTACTTAACCAAAGAACACCAAGCCTGGCGCTAGTCAGAGTGGAAGTTAAGAACTTGTAACCGCAAGATGACTAACGTCATATAACTTGCAACCATTGAGGTAGTGGATACTCAGTTACAGACTTACTTAGGTTACCATATTTTAAGACTTTTATTCCTTTATTTATTTAGTTTTTATTATTGTTACTACTATGAGTTAATTATTTTTTTATTTTTCTTATGATTTTTATTTTTGTTTTTAGTAGTTATTATTTTTATTTTAACCTGTATATATATATATATATATATATATATATATATATATATATATATATATATATATATATATAACAGTTCCGTAACTGATTGACTGACTCACTGATTCACTGACATACAACGCACAGACCAAACCGCTGGACCTAAAGAGCTAAAATTTTGAATGGCGATTCATCTTATGGTGTAGGCGTGCACTAAGAAAGATTTTTGAAAAATTCTTCTTAGATTTTTTTAAATTAAATTTTTAAGCTGTTTTAGTAACTTTTTTTAAGTTTGCATTTAAAATAATAATTTGAGGGTAATAAAATTTATATCACGAGAAAGATCATAAAAATTCCTTTAAAGTGAAATCTTTTTCGAACCTTTACCTTGATTTTCTGATTTTTGGTGAATTTTTAAAGGTTAATTTTTAGAATTTAATTATTAAATGTTGATCACGTGATTTCTTTTTCTAGTACTTTAAATAAACTTATCGTCACGGGCATAATAACTAAATAGACAAAAAAATATTTTTTTTCTTTCTAATGCAGAAGACGATTAGATATTATAAAAAAAAAATAAACATCCCTTACGATTATATATATATATATATATATATATATATATATATATATATATATTACATCAATTGTATACATTGATCGTCGCATTTATTATAAATACATATATTTATTTTTTTGGCATTAATTGCATACATTGACTGTTGTATTTAATTTGAATGTACTCCGTAGTGAAGCGCGGGTTTTCAGCTAATATATATATATATATATATATATATATATATATATATATATACACTACCCTACAATAATTGTCCGAACAGCAAGATGTAATGGTATAAAGGAAATAATACAGGCTTTAATAGGGGTATTGTTCCCCACGTGCTGCAATTACACTAGCAAGCCATCGGGGTATACTTTCAAGGTTTTTATACACAGCTATGGGTATTTGTGACCATTCCTGCTGCAAGAATGTCGCCAGCCCAGCTGTGGATTTCGGACGTGGTTCCCTGAACCGTAAGCATCGCTCTTACTCGTCCCACAAATGTTCTATGGGTTTAGGTCGGGACTCTGAGCAGGCCAGGGAAGACGTTTTACATCCATATCTCGATACCACTGCTCGACAGTCTGCAACATGACATGGAGCGTTGTCGTCCTCGAAGTAACATTTCGTGCATTCCATAAAATTCCCAGAGCGTAAGAAGAACCTGATTGTCCAAAATGTTCATTTATGCGTCGGCGTTCAATTTACCAGGAAAGACATGGAAAGGTTTCGTGTCGTACCACGAAAAACATCCCCAAACAAGTACACCACTACCCCCGAACTTGAGAGTCGGGACGATGCACTGGAATAACAGACGTTCCCCTGGCATTCGCCAAACGCAAGCACTCCCATCCGCCTGGAAGAGCGTGTAGCGTGACTCGTTGCTCCATAAAAAGTTTTCCAGTGGTCCACAGTCCAGTTGCGACGTTGCAAACATCAAGCGAGTTTGTCGGCTTTGTTGGATGGGGGTGGTGTTTTGTCTGTGTGCGGCAACACGTCCGTGGATATTGAGGGCGTGCAGTTCTCTCCGCAAAGTATTGGGGTTCACCGTGACCCCTGCTGCCTGTCGAAACGCACTGTTGATGATTTGGAGTGGTTTCTTGCGGTACTTACGAACTCGCGCTTCGGGACACGCCGATCCCGTTCGGTCAGTTTTCGGATACGATCAACGTGTGCAGTTCGTGTCCCAACTCCCGCAGTCTTCCACTTCTTCACGATATCACCAACAGTGGACCGTGGCTGTGATAATTCTACCGCGATTGCGCGAATAGACTAGCCTCTGTTGTGACAACCAACTGTAACACCTCTTTCAAAGCTACCAAGTTCCTTCCGTTTCGACATATTGTCACAATTTCACACAGAACTAACGGCGTTACCACTTCGCATATAGTATTTAACCTTACCAGGTCACGTGCGAGCACTGCATTTCCATAAAATCCGACATGCAGTTGGATTTTATGCAAATCCGCTTGCGTCCGGTCCATTATTGTAGGGTAGTGTAAATATATATATATATATATATATATATATATGACACGCTTAGTAAATCCACATGCTTCTATTGTGTTTAAATGCAGTCGTGATCAGAATGACCAAGAGGAACAATGGCATGAGATACGTTTAAATCTATTTATTATAATCATGGCAATCCCAGAGCTCCATCGTGAGGTAATTAAATTCAATCCATCACGAATAATTTTAAAATGAAACCGCTCCATCCAAAAACTTCTCTCTAGAGAGGCTAAAACAGCCCTCCTACCCTAACGAAATCTTTCTCCCTACTGAAGCAAGTCCTTTGTTCATAGCCCGCCCCAAAATTCCTTAGCTCATCAATTCGAACTTTCCAGAATTTTTCATTATATAACTCCTGAACCCAGCCCATTCTAATAATTCAAATTTTAGCCTGCCCTGCCAAAAACATCGCTGCTTCTTAATTGCACCGCCAGGTGGCGTCCTCTGTTGGTCACTTAAGATACTAAACTTCTTTTCCCTTTTAGAATAAAACTCGCGCTACTATTTAATTCCTTACAATTATCATAATTATTCTTAATTAATCTGCTCATTCCCCTTTATGCTCTGACATATATATATATATATATATATATATATATATATATATATACACATATATATACATATATAAAGCCTACGTAAGCACTACTTAGTAGTAATTAACCACATTACCCCTGTTTAACTCCTTACATCACTATTTTTCTTTTCTCTGAAGACATATGACTTTTCCGATGCCTTCAAATTTCGAGATGAGTTTCAGAGCAGTCGAATAAGGAATTATTTGCAATGTAACTTCTACTGTGGATATTTCTCCGTAATTATGCACCGTTTAGTTTTTGGGTTAAGTTCGAACAATGGCGAACGATATAAAATACTTTCGCGTTTAGGCAAGATATAGGCTCGTGAAATCTGTAGACTGGAAAGTCCTTGTATGAGGTCAGATACGGTGGGAGAAGGTACGAACCCTCCAGATGCCGTCCCTGGGGCTGCTCGGTGAAAATGGAGGAAGCAGCAGGGGGTAGAGTTGGTTCACCTATACGGTGCCTTCACTGAAATTAACCCCTTAAAGCACTAGTTTTTTCTGAAAAACTGGTAAAAAATGATCGAGTTTTTTTTTTGGACAGAAAATGAATATACAGCTATAGTGTAAGTTATTTTTTGCAATTTCAGTTGTGGGGAGTGACTAGGAAACGGGAGGTGGGGTAAAAGTTATGAAAAAAATTATACAAACAAAGTGTAAACGATTTGATTATATGTTTATTTTGAATTTCAAAATATTAAAATCAAATTAAATCAAATTGTGATACTTACAAGCATAAGAATGACTGAAAATTCAGTTTGGTATGATATACCATGAAGCATGGTACGGCACAAAGTACAACATTACAGTTCCTACAATAGTATCTTTTTTCTTTCTTTATCTTTTAACTCCTCGCTCATTATAAGATAACTTTTTCTAAACAAGTTGCAAAAACACTTAGTAAAAATTAATTTATGGTAAATTGTTTACTTTTATGATATTTAACGTAATAAAAATGGATATATTACCTTTTCCACACCAAAAACTGCTTTATAACAAAGAATTTCTAACAAACTTACAGCTAATCATCAAAATGCACCCCGTGGTTTACACAAGAAAAATGTTGCATAGTAGTGTCATCTATGGTAAATAAGTTTAATTATAATCTAGCCTATCTATTTTTACTAGAACGGATCTCAGACGGGCAATAGAAATAAAATAACGCGAGATACAAGAGCGCCCGTGTGAGACACAGCATGTGCAAATTTGCCGGTAACTTCCGCCCGTGTCAGACACGGGCAAATTCGTTAAGGGTTAACCAACGATTCTCGCGGTTAAAGTGCAAATGTCTTCATTAACATGCCCTGCATTGGTAAACAACGTTTGTTTTTTTGCCCTCAGACTGTCCTAATGTTCCTAAAAAGTATTATTTTAGCTTCATTTTCTTGAAACTTAATATTTTCAATTTTTTCCCAGTTAAAACTAGTTTTTATTAAATATATCACAATTGTAACAAAGAACACCCATAAAAAAAGTTATGTTGAAATTTACTTCTTTACTGGTGTGAGAAGTTTTCCCTCTGTGGATGGAAAACAAAATACTTCAACTTCTGATAAAATGAACTAAAACTGAAGCATTTAAACTCACCAATTAATGCAGTTTTCTATCAAAAATAAATTACAAAGTATAATAAAATACCTAACAGAGATCTCCTTTTTTTTTTGTGTATAGTGATATCGAATATTTCTTCATGCATTTTAAGTACGAAAAATAGAACTACATTAGAAGTCTCCCTTTTACCATGTCAATAGTGTTAAATATCTTACGATCTTGAAATTGCTCTATAAAGCGACTTTCCAGGTCTCCAGGTATAATAAGTGAACTCCATTCAAAATGAAAAATTTTCATGGAAATAAATGGAAAGATCACATGAATTCTAAAGTTTCAATTTGCATAAGCAGATGCATCGAAATATATTTTAGCTTGTTTGAAACTTTCCAACGGAAAGTTTATATCATTTCAGTCAGCTACTTGCAGGATTGATATCTATTTTAAGCATTAAAATATCAGAAAAATGAAGTTTATTGTGCTGATAGGACAAAAAACGAATTTTGAAGCAAAACATCGTTAGGAAAAATATTAACCTTTTGTTAAAAAACAGTGATTTTAAAAAAAAACACTGACCTTTATCCCTAAAAAAATACTGTTTTTTATATCTATAAAAGTACTGATCTTATGATTTTCAAATATTTAAAATCTTATAAACTCTACAGATCTTTAATACTTACATAGTCTATTATATCATATAAGCATTGATAAAATATATTTCTATGCAATCTGTATCTGATGTATCTTTATGTACACTCAAGAGCCAAAAAATTATGACCACCCCTGCATTTTGCAATGAATTAGCCTGGATGACGTGGAAGGCACGTGATCAGGTAGAAGTGGTATTTAACTGCTGCTGGAGATTTCTGAAGAATCATTCTTTCACTTACATCTGTGTGTGATGGGAAAGGCTGCGGATCTGAGCGACTTTGATAGAGTACAGATTGTAATGGCTCGAAGGCTCGGAACAAGTATTTCCGAAACTGCACGACTCGTGGGTTGTTCGCGACCTACAGTTGTTAGTACTTATGCAAAGTGAATGAATGACGGTGAAACCAGCAGTAGACGACATGGTGTTGGACGTCCACACGCTATCAAAGAAAAAGGTCGTAGGAGACTGTCTCGCATGGTGAAGCAAAACCGGAGCCAGACAGTGGCTCAGCAGACATCCCAATACAATGCAGGGCCAAGCAGAATAGTATCGCAGCACACTGTTCAGCGGACACTGTTGGATATGGGGCTACGCAGCAAACGTCCCACTCGTGTGCCTTTGCTGACCAAGCGTCATCGCCAATTGCGCCTGCGCTGGGCCCGGGAACATCGCGACTGGTCCATGGATCAGTGGGAGAGAGTTGACTGGTCAGATGAATCACGGTTTGTCATTCATCACGCCGATGGCCGTGTCAGGATACGCCGTCTTCCAGGCGAACTGTTGCTCCCTCAATGCACAGTAGGTCATACACAGGCCGGTGGTGGCATTATTATGCTTTGGGGGACGTTCTCTTGGGCGTCTCTGGGACCCGTGGTTGTGGTAGAGCAGACCATGAATGCTACAGGGTATCTGAACATCATTGCGGACCAGTTGTACCCTTACATGGCCTCTGTTTTTCCAGCTGGAAATGGAATGTTCCAACAGGACAACGCCCCGTGTCACAAGGCTAAAATTGTGTTGGAGTGGTTCCAGGAACATGATGCTGAATTCCAGTTAATGTCCTGGCCGCCTAACTCACCGGATCTCAATCCGATAGAACACATTTGGGATGTCATGGGACGGCAGCTCAGAGTTCAAAGACCACCAATTCTCAATATCTCGGATTTGCGTGACCGTTGCTTAAACATCTGGTACAATCTGTCTCCGGCCATCTACCAAGGACTTGTGGCATCCATGCCAAGGCGGGTTGAAGCTGTGTTGCGCGCCAAAGGTGGGCCAACTCGTTATTGACAGGTGTTCATAATGTTTTGGCTCTTGAGTGTATATGTATGTATGTATGTATATATATATATATATATGTATGTATGTATGTATATGTATATATATATATACATATATGTATGTATGTCTGCATATATATATATATATATATATATATATATATATATATGTATATATATATATACATATATGTATGTATGTCTGCATATATATATATATATATATATATATATATATATATATACATATATATATATATATATATATATATATATATATATATATATATATATACAGTGGACGCTCGTTAATTCGAACTCGGTTAATTCGAACTTTCGGTTAATTCGAACTAATCCAAAGGCCCCAAAAAACTTGTATTGGGTTTAATGTTAAAAATATCTCATTAATTCGAACTAAATTTTTATCACTTCGGTTAATTCGAACTAAAAATTCGACAAAAGATTTCTTTTTCCTCGTTTAACGGACAAAATACACGCTGTATTTATTATTTTGTGTGTTAAAATCATCTGTATTTCTATTCTGTGTATAGAGGCACATGCCTGCATTCCTAGACTATTGCATTTCCGCTAAACGTTAGGGACATCAGTGCTTAACGGACAAAGCGATTTTCCGTTATTTGTATCGATCTTCTTATAATTTCAGAAAAACCAGTCTTTACTACAGATTCTAGGGAGCTGCGTCAGTTATGCCTGCACTGCAGACAAGTTAATGTGATCTAGTTTTTCTTCCTGGTTTTGTTTGGTTTCGAGCGCTACGGTCAACTTTTTGCTACACGAGGGCTAATTAGACCGGGACCTACAGTTTAAAGCCGATTCCGAACGGCTACAAGCATCCATGCCAACAGTGGGACTCGAACCCACAGGGTCTGAACCGAATGCCAGCGCCCTAGCCATTCGGCCATCACCTGGCAAGTTTTTCTTCCTCAGTGTGTGGTGTGAACGTGTAAACATTCAGGATGTCTACACGTAGAAAGTAAAAAACCCTAACTTTAGAGACAAAGATAGAAATTTTAAAGAAAGTAGAGAATGGCGAATGTAAAACAAAGTTAGCAGCTGACTATGAAATTAAAAAAAATACCTTGTCAACTTATTTGAAAAACAAGGAGTCAATTTTAGATTCATGGGAAAAATCAAAATTTGCTAGAGAAGCTGGCTGAACAACGTAGGCATCATAAACAAAACCAAACATCCATTTTACAGTTTTTCCCAAAAGTGTAATGAGCGCTGAGAGATTAGGCAAAATTTGTTATCGGTGTAAAGAAGTAATTTAATTTCAGGAATGTATGTCAGACAGTGAACCATTTTGAAGCAGCCATTTTTGCTAGGTTTTCATGTAAACTGTGGCAAAGATATGAAGAATGCTACATAAACTTTCATGTAAACTGTGGCAAAGATATGAAGAATGCTACGTAAACAATCAACACAATCCTTTCAATTCTGAAGTGGGCCCAAGGTAGCGTTGTGGTAGTGCGCTGGGCTTCGGATTGAGGTTGCTCTGTTCAAATCCTAAGCTACTTCGTGCCTAAGCCGGATATGGGTACTTTAAAGTCGTAGACCGGAAAGTTCTTCCACGAGGTCATTGGGTGGGGGAGGTTCGAGCCCTCCAGATATCACCCTTGGGAGGGGGGCTTGATCAAAATTGAGGTGGCTCTGAGGGAGCAGTGTTGACTCACATTTAGGGTGCTCCGAGATACCAAAATATTAAACAACTAGCTGAAGTACCCGGCGTTGCCCGATTTTCAAAAAATAATATGCCTATGTTTTAATCTGAAATATCATCTATATCTATACAAAATTTCAGCTCAATTGAAGCAAAACGTTTTCACTTATAAAGGAACAAACATAGGCCTATTCGAAATAATCAATAAATTTCACAGTTTCAATGAAACACACTGATTTTTGAGTAAAGTTCAATAATTCAAGTTCGATTTACGCAAATTGTGCATAAAATTGTACATAAATTCAAAAACATAAAGTTTATAAGTTAAATAAAGTTCTGTAATATTATACCAATACATTTCCAGTTGATAGCCAGTAAATTGCAAATCTTTTTTTACCTTAAATGTTCAATAAAAGCGTAGTTCCAAATGTAATTTTCTTCAATAAAACCTTAAATGTTCAAAAATCCTCTTTGTATTTATCAATACTTCCTCCACTTGAATCTTTAAAATATTAAATATTTTACTAATAATAAATGAAAATATAGTTTGATGTGTTGCTATGGTTACTTGGCTATGGTTGACAAAGAAAATTCAAATGTTAAATGTTTTACTGATAATAAATGAAAATATCGTTTGACGTGTTGCTATGGTTACTTCACTATCGTTGACAAAGAAAAAATTGTAAAGGTGAAGCATCAGCTCAACCTTTAGGCCCCTAACTTTCTTACTACTGATCAGATATACATAATATATATCCTATGTCCCTCTGGAATAATGTACCTTTCAAATAGTAAGAGAATTTTTCAAATAGGTGCAGTGGTTCCGCAGATTACCCTCCACATACAAAATCCCTCTCTCACTTTATATATTAGTATAGATTACCACGGTATAAAGGGCGGATGGATATCTTAGGATAAGTTCCTTGGCATTAGCGAAAAAAAACTGCTGTTTTATTAATTTTTAAAGCATCTATCTGTACAAAGATGCTTTATTTTCAACTCACAAACATATTACAGAAAAGTCACGGTAATTTTTTATTTTTTAAACAAATTTCCTTCTATTGTTTTAATTGCTTTTACAAGTAATCAAAACACAATCGAACAGAAATAATTACTCCGAAATTATCGCAACTATAGACATGATCGTGAATAACGGAAGAAACAAAAAATTGTGCGGTCGGGGGACCCCCGTCAGGAACAAAGTTCCTTACGTTATTTTTTCAACTCTAAACGTGATTTAATATGCAGATTTCTACTGATTATATATATATATATATATATATATATATATATATATATATATATATATATATATATATATATGAAAAATTATAATATATGTATATTTACATATATATATATATTATAATATATATTATATATATATATACATACACTGCGTTATTCCCAGAATGAGTGGGAATAGAAACGGCCAGCGCTTGTGCGGGGATTTGAACCAGGTACCTCTCGCTCCGTAGTGCGATAGTCCGATACTCCGTAGTCCGATGCGTTAACCATTCGGCCACAGAGTCCTTGAGAAAAAGCTCTTATGAAGGGGGGCATAACGCTTTTTCGTTATGTGACGATTCCTGCCAGTTCACTCTACTATAAGCCGCGTAAAAGAACTTCGTTCCAAAAGTACACTGTGTAGTAACACTAATGCCAAAAGGAAAACAAACAAGATATTTTGAAAAGTTTACAGAGATCCTGCTAGAAAACAGCAATTCATCGAAATTTCTTTCGCCCTGACAACTATGTCAGAGAGAGAGTAAAATAAAATGATAACAGAGCGAAAAAGGGAATTTTTTATTGGTCGCTTTGTATACAACTGGAGAGTAAAATCACCTGGCAATTCATCTCAAACGGTTATTGCCATTTTGAATGTCATCGCATAAATTTCCAGTTCTTCTTCCCGTTCCGCCGATACATGAAAATGATGAAGAAAAAGAGTGAACTCGTATTTTTGTCTTCATACATTCTTTTTTTAAAGTCTCATAAAATATGCAAGCAGAAAAAAATCAGGGAGAAGAGCTCATAAATTCTTTTGAGCTCTTCAAATTGAAGCTTCTTCCAGAACGAGGAGTAAAACGCCATAACGTTCAGTGGTAGAAAATTATGAAAAATTATTTTCGGCTGCTGATAGATGCCGTATTTTCCCGCTTTCTAATTTATCTAAAAAAGTTCCCGAGGAAGGAAGAATAAGAAAAAAAACTTCTAGTGAAAGAAAAATAAAAAGGAAATGCTAATGTATAGATATAATACTGTACATATACTATACATACCATATATATATATATATATATATATATATATATGTATGTATATATATATATATATGTATATATATCGTCGGGGTTCTGTAAAAAGGGCGAATACCCATAGAGATTAATATACATATTCGCCCTTTTTAGAGAACACCGATGATATATATATATATATATATATATATATATATATAAATATATATATATATATATATATATATATAAATATATATATATATATATATATATATATATATATATATATATATATATATATATATATATATATATATATATATATATATATATATATATATATATATATATATATATATATTTATATATATGTAACATGGGAGAAAGACCGCAGGTTGTTGCTCTGAAGACGTCTAATCTCCCATGCTACGGTGAAACAACTTTAGTTAGACATGGAAATAAAAAGACATCATGGCCGAAATGAAGACGACACCAGCCTACGGGAACTTCATGCTTATTAAATCGCTGGCGCTTCTGCCGAGGGTTTCGTAGCAGACAAAATATTACAGAGTGCGTCTAAATTTAGATATCAGATAGTTTTATAAAGTCATCCCATCCCGTGACTTAGAGGTGTGACTTACTTTTTGATTGGATTAAAGTTATTTGTTGATGCGCTGATCTGATCTAATTTTTATGGACGCCGCGTCGCGTCTAATTTCGTTAAAAAGTCAGCCATCTTTAATGATATTTCCTGGGGGGACGAAAAATTGTAACAATAGGATTCCTACATAAGTTTTACTGGGACGACACTACTAAAATTTAGCCTATCTTTTGGGATTTAACACGAATGCCCAAGGGAAAATTAAGTACTTAATAAGATTAAAAAGGGGTATGAATTTTGAATAGTAAAGTGAGGAATTAATAGTTTTTAAATGTTAAGAGTGTTGAATTAAGACATTACTAGTTTTTTAATATTATATATATATATATATATATATATATATATATATATATATATATATATATATATATTTACATACATATATATACCTATAATAACACATACATGAACTATTATGCATATAAAATTTCTCTATGACGGATAGTCTTCGTTCCGGGAAAAAAGTGGCCGTCTTGAGGGGGTAGCTGTTGAATTGACTTCTATATAGCTGCCACTAATGGTTCCGAGAAAAGTGGCCGTTTTTCGGGTTGGCCGGCTAGAGATGTTTCACTATATATATATATCTTATATATATATTTCTTCTGTCCGTGTGTATGTAACTGAACTCCTCCTAAACGACTGGACTGATTTTTCTGAAATTTTGTGTGTGCGATTAAGTTGATTCGAGAATGGTTTAGATTCACAATTTGATCCGATAGAAAATGTTTTTATATTTTTAATTAATTAATAAAAATCCAACAATTTATAAGGGGGTGCGTCCGGTAAATTGAAACTGTTACAGTTTGTGGAATCACCCCTCTGGATAATGGCGTCCACGTTAGGTTTAGTTAGTAAACAGCGAGCGAAAAGATAAAAATAAAGAAAATCAAAAAGTTTCAAGTCAGATATATTAAACCAGAATAATAAATGAAAATAATAATCTTTGAAGTCACATTTTATACTCTAAAATAGATCAGATCCAACGGCATATTGATATTCTCGACACGCGATGGAAAATTCGAATCAACCACGCTAAGTCACACGAGATCTTTTTTAATCGCTACTGCAGTCCCCCTCGCCTATATCTTTGTGCCTATTGAAGAGCTAAAGACTAAGATTCTATCTTGCTAACTTATTTCTGAGTAAAAACTCCTCTGACATTTATAATCACCAGCCCACAACAACTTTCCAATAGCGAATATGTTTCACTTTACTCAGTCGAACGTCGTCTAATCGTGGCGTATTCGGAAGGTCGCCTATTAGAAAAGTACCGTGCTTTCGACCCGTGTTCGAATCCAGAGTTGTGTACCTTTTGCTAGACCTGTTATTTGAGCTTTTTTTTAAAGGATTTTTTATTTCAGCTTTTATTTTATTATTTTTTAATTATTATTTTATTTTATTTTATTATTTTTTAATTTTAATTTATTATTTTTTAATTTTAATTTTAATTTTATTTTATGATTTTTTAAAGTTATTATTTTTATTTATTTTTATTTTTTTCAGCTTTTTTTATGATGAAATACCGAATATACCTGAAATCTGAGGAGTTTATTATGCATTTATACATTTTTAATTGGGTTTTCATATTATTAATATGTATAACATTTCGTATGCTTTTTTTTCTATGTTATTTATACTGCGTTTAGTTTTTTAATGGATTTTTATAGGTTTATTATAAGTTTATATATTTTATGTTTTACTTTTCAGAATTTTTTGCTCCAATGATAAAGGGTAAATCTTTTCTATGTTACTTATACTGTGTTTAGTTTTTAAATTGATTTTCGTTAACAAATATTCTTAAAATTCCGGGCATCGCCGGGTACTTCAGCTAGAATTACAACGTTTGAACAGGACAACGTCTGTCGGGTCCTCTAGTCTTTATATATATTTCTTCTGTCCGTAGGTATGTCACTGAACTCCTCCTAAACAGCTGGACTGATTTTTATGAAATTTTGTGTGTGCGATTAAGTTGATTCGAGAATGGTTTAGATTCACAATAAGACACCCCTAGCACCCTAGGGGAGGCAGGGGGGGGGGGGCAGGGAGCACATGTAAAAATAATCGAAAACGACTGATATCACTGTCGAATCCATAGTTTTCGAGGTCGCTAAGATTAATAGTGACAATCCAGATGTCGTTTAAGTGCAAGTTCAGCTCCCCATTACCATGGGGGGTGAGGGGGGAAGAAGGGGGAATATAAAATCTCCAAAATGACCGAGAGTAGTGTCGAACCCATAGTTTTCGGGGTCACCGAGAGGAACACTGGCAATCCCAGTGCCGTTTAAGTAAGAGTTTAGCACCCCCCCCCCCCCCGCATCAACGTTGGAGGGGAGGCGGGCGGGGGGAGAAGATAAAATGTCCAAAATGACCGAGAATAGTGTCGAATCCATAGTTTTCGGGGTCACTGAGACGAATAGTGACACAACTGATACCGTTTAAGTGAGTGCAAGTTCAGCTCCCCCAACAGCATTGGGGGAGGAGGGGGGAAAGGGGAAAAATGAAATGTCCAAAATGTCTTAGAGTAGTGTCAAATCCATTGTTTTCGGAGTCACTGAGATGAATATAGGAAATTAAAAGTGTTGTTTATAATCAAGTTTTGAGTTAAATAATAGAGTGAATTTGTAATTTTATTTTATCATTTGCATAGGTAGAATTCATTCCTTTTCCTGTAGTAAAAAATTGAGATTGACAAATACCTGGGAAACGCCGGGTAAACAGCTAGTATATATGCACTCAAGAGCCAAAAAACTATGACCACCTGTCAATAACGAGTTGGCCCACCTTTGGCGCGCAACACAGCTTCAACCCGCCTTGGCATGGATGCCACAAGTCCTTGGTAGATGGCCGGAGACAGATTGTACCAGATGTTTAAGCAACGGTCACGCAAATCCGAGATATTGCGAATTGGTGGTCTTTGAACTCTGAGCTGCCGTCCCATGACATCCTAAATGTGTTCTATCGGATTGAGATCCGGTGAGTTAGGCGGCCAGGACATTAACTGGAATTCAGCATCATGTTCCTGGAACCACTCCAACACAATTTTAGCCTTGTGACACAGGGCGTTGTCCTGTTGGAACATTCCATTTCCAGCTGGAAAAACAGAAGACATGTAAGGGTGCAACTGGTCCGCAATGATGTTCAGATACCCTGTAGCATTCATGGTCTGCTCTACCACAACCACGGGTTCCAGAGACGCCCAAGAGAACGCCCCCCAAAGCATAATACCGCCACCACCGGCCTGTGTATGACCTACTGTACATTGAGGGAGCAACAGTTCGCCTGGAAGACGGCGTATCCTGACACGGCCATCGGCGTGATGAATGACAAACCGTGATTCATCTGACCAGGCAACTCTCTCCCACTGATCCATGGACCAGTCGCGATGTTCCCGGGCAGGCACAGTTGGCGATGATGCTTGGTCAGCAAAGGCACACGAGTGGGACGTTTGCTGTGTAGCCCCATATCCAACAGTGTCCGCTGAACAGTGTGCTGCGATACTATTCTACTTGGCCCTGCATTGTATTGGGCTGTCAGCTGAGCCACTGTCTGGCTCCGGTTTTGCTTCACCATGCGAGACAGTCTCCGACGACCTTTTTCTTTGATAGCGTGTGGACGCCCAACACCATGTCGTCTACTGCTGGTTTCACCATCATTCATCCACTTTGCATAAGTACTAACAACTGTAGGTCGCGAACAACCCACGAGTCGTGCAGTTTCGGAAATACTTGTTCCGAGCCTTCGAGCCATTACAATCTGCCCTCTATCAAAGTCGCTTAGATCCGCAGCCTTTCCCATCACACACAGAAGTAAGTGAAAGAATGATTCTTCAGACTCTCCAGCAGCAGTTAATTACCACTTCCACCTGATCACGTGCCTTCCACGTCATCCAGGCGAATTCATTGCAAAATGTAGGGGTGGTCATAATGTTTTGGCTCTTGAGTGTATATATTGTTGCATGTTAGGGGCCAATTTGGCGTGTTATCTCCAGCGCGCGTTGTTCAGGAGTTCTCGTGAATTAAAAACCATAATTTAAGCACGCTCAAGCGTCTACCATGGAGAAAGCGATAATTGCGGATTTTGAGTTAATTATTGGAAAATGGTTTAGTTGAGCGGTGTGGCATCACGAGTTTTGTTTTGCAAGACAAATAGCAGTTTGGAATAGCAATTGAGTTCAAGCTTTTATCCTTGAAGTGATAGGTGGTTGTGATTATTTAGGAATTTTATCGTGACGGATCTGACGGGAGACTTTGGCATAGATTTCGGAGGCCTTAATATAGTTGTGAAAGGTTGTATATTTTCACTTGCTAACTGTTATATGTGTTCTTAATTAAAACTCTTTTAAATCACAAATTGTCAAGAAAAATACCTAGGAGCTGGAAATTGTTGAATCCCAGCGAAGATTAGTAGGAATTCTCTGGTCTACTGCTGTATCTTGTTAAAAGAAGATTGTATGTTAGTTTTGCTGTCTAGAAAAATCTCTATTTTTCAGTTGTGGTAACTGGCATATTTATTTCATTTCTTAAATTCACTTATAAAAAGAACTTTCCGTACCACAAATTTTGTACAATATATTTATGTATGTATGTATTTATATAATGGTTTCCAATATAATTTACCTGTTTTTCGTTGCATTTTCAACTCCGCCGCAACGGTAGTCACAGCTCTGAAAGATACAAACAAAACAAATTACTTTTCCGTCGAAAATAATCCAGATTCTTGTAATAACAGAGAGGATAAAACTGATCGAGACAGATGAGCAACGCTGTCACAAGAATCCTAACCACAAAAAAAAATTTAAAAAAAAAAATTGAAGGAACTAGCAATTTTTAGCTAAGCTTAATAATAATCTTCAAAGCTCTTTTTTCGAAATATCAAAATGCTTACAACTATATATAGAGGGGGGAGGGTGCAAAAGTAGATATACAGTAAAAGAATCAAAATAAGGAAATAAGTAATACAATATTTCATATATATATATAATATATATATATGTTATATTTTTTATTATTGTCGTTATTGTAAACAAGTAATTTAAAGTAGGTATACTTATAAGGGAGGGAAACAATAAAAAATATAAAATATTAATAAAATAATATAAAATATATGGTTAATAATAACGAACTCTGTATAATTCATAACTATATACCTACTTTTGCACACCCCTGTATAAAAGTATTTCTTATTCACTAATTTAACTAAGCTCATTCTCTAACTTTATTTGTGCGATAAATTACTAATTTCTTAAACCCCTTTTAAATTTGTAATTTTTTTATTTATCATCAAGCATGCTTTGATCTGAAATTGACCGTGAGAATATAGACAGCATAGTAGTTTTAGTGTACATAGAAGGCAACCTGTATCTTCGAAATTTGCTGACTAATGACTATCCTGACCACAGGGAGGTTCCATTTCGAGAATTTGGGGTATGAAGTGACGTATAATTGCGTTTTAACATTGATTCTCTTCAAGGAGACACGTGAGGAACGGAAAACTCCGCCTCACTTTTCGCAATTGCTCAATAAATGTGTTTTAATCTATATAAATAAAGCAAAGTTTCTCTATATATGTATGTATGTATCGTATACAAATCTTCATTTCTTGACGAATCTGGTTGAAACTTCGTATACTTATGTTTTGAAGCCTTTGGATAATTTTAAGATAAGTTTGGAAGCTTTTAAATAATTATAAATAAATACAGTTTTTAAATAATATTTCATCTCCAGGCGTTGGAATCAATCATGCGTTGATTGAATCTGCGCATGCGCACATATTGGATGTCAATTCAAGATGTTGTGAACGCATGTATTTCGATTTCTTTAAATATCTTTACACATATTATTGTTATTTTGTAGTTATTTGGTGTTATAACTGAAATAAACCATTTTCCAGATTGTAACAAGATGGAATACGCCATTTTCAACATTGTACCCCGTTGGAACAGCTTTGGTATAGTAGAATTCGTATATTGGTAATTTGGTATATACAGAATTCGTTTAAAAAGTTTACGCTATTTTCCTTATTGTATTATTTTTTAATTTATATTGTATTATTTTTTAATTTATATTTTGTAAAATTAAATTTATATTTTGCAAAATTAAATTTCTATGTAATTCATACGATATTTACGATGCGATGTTTGGCTAGGTGACAAAAAATGTCGTCAATACAAAATATCGCCTATGGGGTCCTCTATCGAAGCTGTTCCTATTTTTTGTATAGATTATTAATTTTATTACTTATTTTATGTTATTCCTTTATTTAAATTGGGCTCAATCCCAATACACGGTGCAGCATATTTTTTAGATTTTTGCAAAATTGGCGATAAAATGCCAAATATGGTTTGTGTTTGTTAATTGCTTTTCAGTTTGCCGTTTATTGCTATGTTGGTTAAAGTTGTTGTTTCTAAATATCAGGGGAGGATTTTAAGATCGGATGATATTTTTTGAATTTTTGGGAGCATAGCGGAGTGAAGCAAGGGTATCTGAGCGAAGCGAAGATCCAGTGTGCGCTTACGAGTTTCATAAAGCCAGCAGTAAGTTTGTTTTCCAATTTATTTGCTCTTTCTTGGTCGCCACATTTGTTTACATTTCGCAGTTTAAGCCTAACAGGTCTCCGAACGGGATTTTGGCGCTAACTTTTCGCCAAATTGGGGATGGCACCGTGTATTGGGAATTAACCTTTAATTGCAATTTTCATCTCAGTTTTATTTTAGGCAAACTTTTTCAGTTGGTAATTTAATTTGGTTTTTGTTTTTCTATAATTTTAAAACATACTCTTGATTTAATTTTCCTTAATTTTGCACTTTCGACTTTAATCTAAGTTTTAAGGCAAACTTTTTCAGTAATTTTTTTGGTTTAAGAAAAATTGAGAACGAGAATTGAGATTGCAGAAACGAGATTGCCCTGGCTGTTGCTTCTTTTGGCTTTGCGGCAACACTATTGACAGGAGGGAGGACAGCTCACTCGGCTTTCAAGTTACTCTTAAATCTAGCAAACACAGAGACTCCTACATGTAACATTTCAATAAATTCAGGAAAGGCAAGGATTCTGAAGCATTGCAAGTTAATTGTCTGAGATGAATGCACCATGTCCCACAAAGGCACATTCGAAGCACTTGATGTCACATTGAACGATGATTGCTGAAGGGAGCGGGTCCCTAAACGGACCGGCTAGACGGGCGAAGCCCGGCTAGTCTATGAATATGTGTAACTATTATTGAAGAGTGACCACTTTGGCTCTACGACTACAATTTTACGACTTGTAATAAATAATTATATTTTTGACCTTAACATATATCTATATACCTACAATGATATTTACTGTCTTGCATGTGAGTACATTTATACCTAAGAGTATGATTTACGTTTCTTATAATTTATATCGTATGGTACAATATTCTTCATCACTGCAATATCACCTTTTAATATATCCCCTTACTTTACTGTTATGCCTCGAAATTTTCACTGTGCATTATCAAGTTAACTATCTTCAAAAACTAGGAGAATAAGTCGTTAGCTATACTCTAAGAATAGCCTTTAGCTTTTAATGAAAGAATTTTAGAAATTAATAACCCTTGTGTTGAAATATAGTTGACAAGATTAATGTTCAACTGCTTTGAAATAAGTTCTACCAATATCCCTGGAGGCCCTTGAAAAATAAAAAATAAAAGATTTATATCTACTTTGTATTATATATATAAATTATCAAGTTCAAATATATTCTTTTATTCTTGATTCCGTGTTCTAAACTGAAACGTGAAAAGAAAGAATAAGCCTCAGGGGATACTAGAAAATCTTATATCAAAGTAATGGAACATCTCTCTTGTCTCTCTCTCTCTCTCTCCCCCCCCTCTCTCTCTCTCTCTCTCCCCCCCTCTCTCTCTCTCTATATATATATATATATATATATATATATATACACACACACACATATATATACATATATACTATATATATATATATATATCCTTCAAACTATAATCCAAGACGTAAAGGCAAACCGAAGCTAGAAGACCAAATAAAAACTGTTCGTGTCTAGTCTTTTTGCTTTGATTTACCTTGATCTTTTTGTTTTCAATTTTAGCTTTATATATTTTTCTTCATACATAGGAAAGTGCTTCGATCTGCGCCTTACTATGTAAGTTTTTATATTGGACCCTAATTCTTCATTTCTTTTGCATTAGTAAGCGTTATTAAAAAAAAAATTCTTTCCGTTAGCTTATAAGTCTATCTATCGATCTACCTATCTACTCATATATGAGCTGCTTCTCTTGCCAAACGGATTATGTCCATAAAAGAAAAAGTGGAGAATAGTGATAAAATACTATACATTGTTTTCAAAATTCATATTGAAATTCCTAAGAATATAAATTCAAATAAACATTGCAGAATGTGTTATTGCAGGTGTATCTTTTATCTGACGACATATAAAATCTGTAACATAGAATATGCTTGGTGTCATCGTTATTATTATCACAATTTTTGTGTGACTAAGGGAATTAATCGATCAGGCAAGTGAAAAAGTCATCAAATTCAGTCTTCAAATTATTTTTTTATTACAGAAAAACTTCTTTGTCCTACAATTTATATTAAAGATTTTTCGCGAAAATAAATAATAACTGTTGCTGTTACAATTATTATTATTATTGATTTGTTTAAATGGATTCATCAGCAACATAAATGATGTTTTGTTCGTCAGCTGCATCCGAGGTACCGTCATCTCGATTCGTTCTTACGTTTTTATATAATAATCATATTTTATAGGAGGAATGAATTTCGACAAGTCCATCATATCTTTCCTACTTTCTCATGTCACAGTTCCACCTGTAGTATATACCTGTAGGTGGTAGTAAGAACAAAGGCTGGTCTACATTTTTCAGACCTAGTGGTCTACTTGCTACAGATTTTCTTATATTTATAGCATCAAATTCTGAATCTTCGTGAAAGTATTTGAATTGTATGACGTGGGGTTTCGACCTTTCTAATTTTATTTTTACTTTTCTCCTTAATAATTAATTATTTTACTTTTTTATGTCATGAAACAACACTAAGCGATTTATCGTTATAATCGAGAATTTGCTTCTGAGTTTAAAGTGCATTATTGCAACGATTTACATTAGAGTATGGAGATAATCGGATTGGCTCCTGAAATAAATTACTTATTATTCGATGGCACAAATTTTTTTTGTCCTTTGGTGGTGTATAATCCTTATTATTAGGGAAATTTATTGTGAATATAAAAGCTACGAGTCAACCAAAATCTTTGACGCTGAAATTTAAAAAATTTCAAAAAGTTGACTGAACCAATTTGGCTTATGAATGGTTCATATATAAGTAAGATGTGTCATTATTTCAGTGCATTTCTTCACAAGTAGCTCGTTTTCTTTTAACGTTATTTTTATGTGGGAATATTATTTATTGTGAACAGAAGAGTTAGGAATTAACTATCTAAAGAAAGAACATACACGTAATGAAAATAATTTATAGAAGTGTGGCTAACTAACCCTAAGCGATTACAATCCTCATTGGATCATTCACGCGGGATAAAAGCTTGAAAAAGTACTTGGCAGAGAAATTCTGTCACTATTGTGAAAATGAGAACAGAGAAAATAAATTTTTGAAATTAAGGTTCATTTGCAAGATTAATTTTTTCGTTATTTTAAATTTACCAAACAATGTTTCCTTCAAAGATATCAATGGGCCTTAACCGGACATCTTTGAAGACATTCTGTATGGCTACTCGCTAAAAGGGAAAGTAAATGTCTGAAATTAATGTTATATAATGTTATATAACATTAATTTCAGAATGTTATATAACAATGTTTCCTTCAAATATATCCAACGGGCTTTACACTGGACTTCTTTGAAACGTTTCTGTATGACTGATCACTAAAAGGGAAAATATATCTTTGGAATTGATGTTTATGTGTAAGATTACATTTTACGATATCTTAAATTGACGAAACAATGTTTTCCTCAAAGATATCAATGGAGTTTAAACTAGAATTCTTTGAAAACTTTTTGTATGACAACTCACTAAAAGAGAAAATAAATGTCTTAATTTTATGTTAATTTGCAAGATTACTTTTCCCATTATTTTAAACTGACTAAACAATGTTCCCTTCAAATATATTAATGGGCCTTAATCGTATTTTGAAAATTTTCCGTATGATTACTCACTAAAAGGGAAAAAATGTTTATTTGCAAGATTAATTTTTCTGTTATCTTAAATTGACTAAACAATGTTTCCTTCAAAGATATCAATGAGCTTTATACTTTGAAAACTTTTTGCATGACAACTCCCTAAAAGGGAAAATAAATGTCTGAAATTAATGCTAATTTGCAAGATTAATTTTTCCGTTATTTTAATCTGACTAAACAATGTTTCCTCCAACTGTATCAAGGGACCTTAACTGGACTTCTTTGAAAACTTTCTGAATGACTACTAAATAAAAGGGGAAAACTATTTGAAACTAATGTTTATTTGCAAGATTGTTTTTTCAATTATTTTAAATTGACTAAACAGTGTTTCCTTCAAAGTTATCAACGGGCTCTAAACCGGACTTATTTGAAAATTTTCTGTATGACTACTCAATAAAAGCTAAAAATCAAATTAGGTACAGACAATATTTTTTGTCCCTTTTTTAAAACTAAGTCTTCTGAAAGACAATGCAATAAAGTATATTATATTTAAATCCAATTTTTCAAATCATAAAAAAATAATTCCAACACAATGTTTCCAGCATTTGCAGAATGATAGAAAGCCAATAACGTTAAGAACTTAAATTATTTGCCCTAGGAAATACATTTCGCGACTGTTCATTTTATCTAACTTGTTCGACAAAATAAATTGCCATCCCCTAGGAGCTTAAGTTACCATGCCAACGCTTGTTATATCTCAAGTTTGTTGTTTATGCGATAAAAGTTGGAAACTGCTTATGTGCTTTGAATCCATGCAGTGTAGTTTGGGAAGACAATGCCTTTAAAGCTTACCTGGTTGGCAGAATTCCTCAATAAAACGGAATAGAAAATTTGTTTATCGTAAATAGTTAGCTTGGGACTCGCGGGTGTGTTGATAAATTGAAATATATTTGCGAAATTAGAAGAAAAGGATATATAATAATTTAAAATTTCTTTTCTTGTTAAATATTTTTCTTTTAATCAGCAAACGTATTTTTATAGTCTCGTTAATTTTACCCGAAGGCGAAAAGATATACTAACCTTTTCAAAAACAGAACTTAATAAATTTTGCTTCAGATATATGTAAACATAAAATTCTATAAACAGGAAATCCAACGTAAATAAAGCACAAATGGCAGTAAGATGCAATTATTTTGCATACGGCCGTTACGGAGCTACAAAGGAGCTTCTTCATCAGTGCAAAGAAGCCATAGCTTAGTTTTCGGCTTTTTTGAACTGCCACTGAGTACTTTGCTCTGATGAAGAAGCTCCTTTGTAGCTTCGAAACGGCCGTATGCAAAATTGCACCTTATTGCTATTTGTGCTTTATTTACGTTGGATTTCCTGTTTATTCCTCGAGCACAAAGGTTTTATCTTTTCTTTTCAAAATAAAATTCTATGTCTTAATGTCCTCCTTTAATTTTCCGAAATGGGTAAAATATATTTAAAAGAACCGACTTTTACCTTTCAATTAAACCGTACAAATGACACTTCTGCACCAGACAGACGTTCGCGAATACAGTTGTTTGGAGACATAGAGTTGACACAGAGTTGATACAATTGAATTCAAGGGACATAGAGTTGTTTGTCCCACATTTAATATACTACACCTTGCTGTTCCCGACATATATATTTTTCTTGCAAATCAGTGACCTAATATTTGGGAGCACTTTTATCTCTTAACCGTATTCACTTTAATTGAGATTTAAATCCCTTCAGCTCTGTGTACAAATGGGTGTGATTGATAAGTTTTTTTATTGTTATTTAACTTATCCTCCCAAAATGTAACGTTTTGTGAGTTTGTTCCGTCATAGTTATTCAATACCGATTTCTTTACCTAGAAATTTCTTTATGCCGATAGTATTACTAAAACCATTCACTCACACAGGCATTTATATATATATATAAATATAATTTGTGAAATTTCTGAATAAATTCGAAACGATATCAAATAGCCTTTCTGTAAAAAATTAAAAATTTTTACTCATGAGCTTGTCTCTTATAGGATGCTCCAAGGGTCAAATTAATGAATTTTATAGGCTTTAGAGCTCTTATCGGGATTATAGCGACATTTTACTTTTCTCCTACTTATTATATCCCCTTCATGACATGTATTTCCCCTTACAAAATACCGAAGTGTTTAAGTTTGAGCACACACTCATGCACACACTGGCGAATCCGACAATTTTGCTAATCGATCAGTCTGATGAATCAAAATACACAACTTATTGTTTAAACTAATAAAAGTGTGCAATCGGTGAACAATAGGCTCGACGCGTGGTTGACACGGAATGCGTGGTTTTTACTGCCAATAGGGAAAGAGTACTTAACTTCCCCATTAAATCAATTCCGCGAGATATATTGATATTCGTACATCGCACAAATCCATAATTTTTAAAGTATCGTCATATAAATTTGTTTTAAAAAAGTGCAAAACTATAGCATGATTCATTAGAAGGGAAAATAAATAACGGTAATAGCTGGTAATGGTAATGTCAAAAAAAGTGAACATACCGAGTTTGCAGCAATGTTAACGCATAAAATATATGACTTTGTAATGGACTTCATTAAAAAGTCATATATTGTTGCTAAGCGACATAACGTGCTTCGGGATTCTCACTTTACTGCGCTCTTTTTATACAGTCATTTTGCACTGATAATACGAAATTAGAAAAACCACTATAATCTCTCTATATATAAAACAGTTCCGTAGCTGACTGACTGACTGACTCACTGACATACAACGCACAGACCAAACCGCTGGACCTAAAGGGCTGAAATTTTGCATGGCGATTCTTCATATGGTGCAGGGGTGCAATAAGAGAGATTTTTGAAAAATTCTTCTTAGATTTTTTAAAATAAAATTTTTAAGCTGTTTTTATAACTTGTTTTAAGTTTGCATTTAAAATAATAATTTGGGGGTTATAAAATTTATATCACGAGAAAGATCATGAAAATTCTTTTAAAATGAAATCTTTTTTTTAATCTTTACCTCCATTTTCTGATTTTGGGTGAATTTTTAAAGATTGATTTTTAGAATTTAATTTATTAAATGCTGATCACGTGGTTTCTCTTTCTGGTACTTTAAATAAATTTAACGTCACATGCATAACAACTAAATAGACAAAAAAATATTTTTTTCTTAAGCAACAAGTCACAACACAACACAACACAACAGAGTCCGCACAACACCCCCCAATATATATATATATATATATATATATATATATATATATATATATATATATATATATATATATATATATATATATATATATATATATATATATATATATACAGTAGAACCCCGACTTTGCGTAGTCCGTTTTGTACGTTATCCCGCTTCATACGTCATTTTCTGCTGGTCCGTGAAAATTGCCTGTACTATGCTTAGATTATGTTTTAACCCCGATTTTACGTTTTCCCGTTTCGTACGTTTTTTACTGTTGGTCCCATGGAAAACGTAAAATTGGGGTTCCACTGTATATATATATATATATATATATATATATATATATATATATATATATATATATATATATATATATATATATATAATAACGTACCAGCGGATCCATTCAATAAACAGAAAAGAGCCATTTAACGCCATATTAAAGTCAGTTATTCACCATATGAGGAGTGAAACGTTGACATCACACGCTTATGTTCCAGTCTGAAAGTGGCGAAATCCGAGACATTCGTTGCTAACGTCGTAGAGTGGCAAATATACGTGAGGCTAAGCTCTGCCGTATCAATGTTTTGGTCAAACTAGAGTCTATCAGAGCAATAGTGACTGTTTTTTTCAAATCGTTAGACTGATCAGGAAACTAAGGAACTAAGTTAGGAAAGTAAAAAGTAAAAACTGATTATAAACTAGAATGCAAAGTTCGAGAATGCAGGGTTTTACATTTGAGTAACAAAGTAAGCGTGGCGAACTGTAGATTGGTATGAAAATTTCATGTGAGCTGCTCGTTTAACGTCAGGAGCTATTATTTAATCGATGATACACTGGAAATGGATAAAACGTATTTAAACCTACAATGTATGACTCTTTTCTTTTTCATTGAAAAATATTTTTTTTTTAAATGTCAGACCGCAAGAAAAATACTACAATCACGCTAAAAAACCAAACACCCTTTTCCCCCCATAAATGGACACTTGCTAATGATTACTTAGTAACGATTATCAGGATGAAAATTTTCTGTGCAGCCAAATGGCAACGCGAGGAAGTGTAGAGTTAATACTTTAAGCTTTGTAGAGTTAATAGTTTAAGCTCAAAGTAAAAGAAACGGTTTTAACCTTATATTCAGTTTTATCGCGATTGCACTTAACAGATAATTCAGTAACAGACTTAAGAGCTAATTCAGTAAAATTATAAAGTCTGATGTATAGGGCCCCGAGATAGCCTACTGGTAGCGTGTTTGACTTCGGAAGGAGTTCGAATCCCGACGAACGTCATTAAATACCTTCGTGTGCTGGCCCGATATGGGCATGTTAAATCTGTAAACCGGAAAGTTATATGAGGTCAGTAGTTGGGAGAGGGTACGAGCCTCCAGATGTCACCCCTGTGGATGCTCGGTAAATTGAGGTGGCACCAGGGGTGGTATTGCCCCCACTGAAAACAGCCAACGATTCTCGCAGATGTCTGCATCGACATGTGCCCCGCGTTGGCAAACAACAACATGCCTTAGGTATTTATTATACTCAAATCTACTTACAAATTTTCATTATTTTAAGTCTTCATAATTTATTTTACCCACAGTAAATTTGAACAATGCATTTGTTTTCTAGTTGCTCGTATTTCATACAGGAATAAATCCTTCATACATCAGTTGTTATTATATACTAGATGTTCAAATATTATTGCCAAACAAGCAAAGCCTGTTGGGCTACACTCGATACATAAGTAAAATACTCGAAACATAAGTTCGAGGAATGAGTTTATAATAAGTAGCCTACGGATTATTACAGAAAACTTCTTTGTTGAGATGGATATTATTTAACTTCTGTTGTTGTTATTGTTATTTCTAATTCTCCATTGCCTGGAAGTAATCCAGACCAGATCCATATAGTCAAGCAGGCTGGAGGGGTTCGGCTTCAGTTTATAATGGCACCACAAGGGTCGGAGCCCGAATTAGTGACGTCCACTTTGACCGAACACCCTCCTCCCCCCAGGGGTGATATTTAGGGAATCGTATCCCTCTCTGACATCATAGACTGACTTTTCAGTCTACTGATTCAACGTGCCCATATCCGGCCTAGACAAGGAGGTATTTAATGCCGTTTGTCGAGATTCCATCCGAGCACCCTCAGCACCGAAAGCCGATGCGCTACCACTAGGCTACCTTGGACCCTATTTAGCTTCTGATCACTAACATGTTTCAGTCTTAAAACATTTTGAGTCTTTGGATTTTACAGGCGATTAAAGTATTATTTTAATCCGATTAACGACTGGTACTGTAAATCTTTTTTGGTTAAACCTGTTGATGCCGTAGAACAGAGGGAAAGATATTAAGTGTGTCAGAAATTTTTTCTCAAGTTGCAGTTTTATCCGCTTAGAATTCATGTCTTTTCCACCAAATGATTCAAAATAGGAGAAAAGTCCTTATTTATTTTTACAACTCGTGAGAAAATAAACCGTGATTTTCTGAGAGCTTCGGTTTTCTTTTGCCCCACAAGGAATGATAAATTTATGAGGCAGGAAGTAGGAAACTGCTTATGCACTTTGCATTCAGCAAGTGTAACGCGAAGTCAAAGTTATTGCTATGAACGGCGTCACTGCCCTCGTGAACGAATAGTCAAGCGTAATGTCTCATTTTTATGAAGAAATATCTGGCAAGAATGAAACGCGCTTTGTTCAAATGTAACATGCTTATGAATAAGTGAGTTCGCGATTCTGTGAACGTAATACAGTATTGAAAATTTCATTATTTCTGCTGTTCTTACCCCGTATGTTGTTTATTCCTAAATCTCGGCTTTTTTTAAACAAAATAAGGGAAAGTGATAGAGAAGGGATAACTCGAGAGCGGAATACTTGCTACGAAAGGATTATCTTGGGGGAAAAAGAATCGTAATCGAAGAATTTCTTCAAATTCAAAGGCAATGGCTTTGGGGTTTCAAAGAGGAACAATAAACCCCAAAGTCATTTATTTCCGATTTTTGTGGAGATAACAGCACTTATTACGAATGAAAAATGTTTGAGTAAAAGAATACATAGAGGAGTTATTTGTTTCAGAGAAGAAATCATAGTAATCAGGTGACTCTAAAATTCATTTTGTAACTACAGTGCACTCTCGATTATCCGTGCAGCAAAAATCTGAAATCTTTATCCAAAATCATGTCTTCTTGGGGTCGTACGACTGTTAAACCGTAAAACAAATCAATTTTTTGAGAAAAAATATACGAAAGATTAACTTTTTCTGAGTATTTCAAGACAATCCGCTTGAAAAAATTCCCATAATTACGGAAGTTATGAATAAAAACGTGTCAAAAGTTTAATGTAAACAGATTTAAAGGGCAATACTTCAAAGGGATTTATCTCAAAATGTGTTTTTTTTTCACATAACGCACTTGTTATCTCTAGAACTATTTCGTATTTTTGCATTAAATTTTCACAGATGGTCCATATTATCATTTGCTTGAAACTGAACCTAAATTTGTTTACAGATCTCTAGAGAATGCATTTTTCATGCATAGATAAAATTTAATTTATTAAGAAAAAAATGCACTTTTTTCAATTTCGTACTAAAAATAGAAGTATACCTTAAATATATACAAATTTAGGTTCAAATTAAACTTTAGTTTCTGCAGTATGTGTTAAAAGCAGAAATTTTGTCTTAAACTCAATTTTTTTGGAGTATTTATGTGCGTTAGCTTTCATATCACTTTTGTCCAAAGCGAACTGCTTATTATTTATGACTATCTAACAAAAATTATTTTTAACTATCAAAAAAGAAACAGGTATATATTCATAAATAAAACATTGTTCTATTAACACAAAAAAAATTATGATTTTAAATATTATAATAATTTTTAAATATTATATTAAATCAGGGCCTGTGTGGAGGAGGAGGTCTTGGCCAGCACACTGCTTTTCTTCAATATTGACTGGTGCCGGGATCCGTTGAAGGGTAAAGGACTTTCCCTTACCACGAGGTTGACAAAGGAGAGCACTTACGTTGTGGGTTAAAGAGGTGTCCCCGATTCATATAGCTTCCAAGTGTGATCTTGAGCCAGAAAAGAAAACCAGCCCTTCAGTTGAGCAAACGGCAGGATTGAACAAATAAAGAAAAAGTGCTTCCTTCATTGCAGTTAATTCACTGGGGAAACTTGAAATATGAGTGGTGTAGGATCAGAAGTAACAATCTCCATCCGACCTTTTCTGTCGGAAATGAACTATCTATATATATAAAACAGTTCCGTAACTGACTCATTCATTCACTCACTGACATACAACGCACAGACCAAACCGCTGGACCTAAAGGGCTGAAATTTTGCATGGTGATTCTTCTAATAGTGTAGGGGTGCACTAAGAAAGATTTTTCAAAAATTCTTCTTAAATTTTTTTAAATTAAATTTTAAGCTCTTTTTTAAACTTTTTTTTACGTTTGCATTTAAAATAATACATTGATGGTTATAAAATTTATATCACGAGAAAGATCATAAAAAGTCCTTCAAAATGAAATTTTTTTCGAATTTTTACCTCCATTTCCTGATTTTTGGTGAATTTTTAAAGATTAATTTTTAGAATTTAATTTATTAAATGCTGATCACGTGATTTCTTTTTCTGCTACTTTAAATAAATTTATCGTCACGTGCATAACAACTAAATAGACAAAAAAAAATTTTTTTTTTCTTTCTAATGCAGCAGACGATTAGATATTATCTAAAAAAAATAAATATCCCTTACGATTTTTTTATAAAATATATTTTTTACATTAATTGTATACATTGATCGTCGCATTTATTATAAATATACATATTTATTTTTTTTGGCATTAATTGCATACATTGGCGGTTGTATTTAATTTGAATGTACTCCGTAGCGAAGCGCGGGTTTTCAGCTAGTATGTTATAAACTAGCTAAAAACCCGTACTTCGCTACGGAGTACATTCAAATGAAATACAACGGTCAATGTATGCAACTAATGCCAATATATATATATATATGTACAATAAATACGATGATCAATGTATGCAATTGATGTAAAAAAAAAACCCAAAAATATATTTATAAAAAAATCGCAAGGGATATTTTTATAGACAAAATAATGTAGAAGAAAATATTCAAATTAAATGTAATAGGAAATATTAAAGAATATAGTACAGTTAATATAGTACAGTTTGAGAAGCACAATATCTTTTACTGTATTTTAATATTTTTTTGGATAATGTCCAATCGTCTGCCGCATTAGCAAGAAATTTTTTTTTTGTCTATTTAGTTGTTATGCACGTGACGATAAATTTATTTAAAGTACCAGAAACAGAAATCACGTGATCAGCATTTAATAAATTAAATTCTAAAAATTAATGTTTAAAAATTCACCAAAAATCACAAAATGGAGGTAAAGATTCGAAAAAGATCTCATTTTAAAGGAACTTTTGCGATCTTTCTCGTGATATAAATTTTATAACCCCCCAAATTAATATTTGAAATGCAAACTTAAAAAAAGTTACTAAAACAGCTTAAAAATTTAATTTAAAAAAATCTAAGAAGAATTTTTCAAAAATCTTTCTTAATGCACCCCTACTCTGTAAGAAGAATCGCCATGCAAAATTTCAGGCCTTTAGGTCCAGCGGTTTGGTCTGTGCGTTGTATGTCAGTGAGTCAGTGAGTCAGTCAGTTACGGAACTGTTTTATATATATAGATTTGAAATTATTTCTAGAAAAATGCCTTCATTATTTTTTATTAGTAGACTATTTTCTAAAAATTTTCGTTTTTAACTGAGTGATATACTATAGGGCAGTATCCCTAAATCAATTTTGAAAGAAAACGGAGATTGCTAGTTTGATCCTACACCAGACATAATTCTGTGTTTGATATGCAAAGGGTGTTAAGTCTAAAATGGGCTAAAATGAGTTATCAATCCAAGCGTGTTTGAAAAATCAAGGGCTACTGCAGGGTACAGAAAGCTAAGTCCAATTCCACTCCTAAAAATTTTTATTCATAAGGGAAAATTTGGAATATGTGAAACAAAATACAAGCATGTTAGTGTTACAGGGGTTATATCCCGTCCAAAGACTTAACACTCTTTTCTCAACAAAAATAAAATTGGAAAAATTTACTCTAAAAAATTTAAAATTGAACTTAAAAAACTGACTTTACAAAAGCCGTATTTTTTTTCAATTCAGTTGTTTCTCAAAACTTTGATTTTGGAGTAGACACTCTTTGCACTGCAAATACAGAATTATTAAGTGGTCTACTTACTAGGTTTTATACTAGAATCGCGTAGCCAGATAGGATTAATATACGGAACTGTGTAATTCATTTTACAAATGGCGGTCATTTGACTACTAGGCCTTTAGACAACGAGCTGTGCAATACGCCCGGGCAATCGCCAAGACATCAGGGCAATCGCCAAGATGTAATGTAGTCATAGATTGGCCCGAATAGCACAAGACGAAGTCGGGCGAATCCCCCCCCCAGGGGTTTCCAACCTTTTTAACGTACCGTACGGCCGTCTGCACACGGAGCAACTCAAAAGAAACTGATAACTGACTCAAATCACAAACCAGTCCGTGATGAGTCGCAACCTATGTAATTGAATGGAGCCATGCACACGACGCAACTGGTTACAAACCCGTCCGACGGGTTTGTAACCAGTTGCGTCGTGTGCATGGCTCCATTCAATTACATAGGTTGCGACTCATCACGGACTGGTTTGTGATTTGAGTCAGTTATCAGTTTCTTTTGAGTTGCCCCGTGTGCAGACGGCCTACCTGTACGTTGTAAACAATTTGATGACGTACCGGTAGACCAAAAATTTTGATATGGGGAGTAAAATGCATTGGAGAACAAAATAAATTAGGATATATAAAAAATCATTTTAAATAAATCTCCTGAATTTAACGCACTTACCTTAACAGCTTCTTAATATTTATTAATAATACAATTACTATTGATTAATAATATGCAATTAATTTAAAGATGTTTGAAACACAAAGCACAACTTTTAGTAGAACTCAGACACAGTTATAATTCGCAAACACAGTTATAGACACAGTTATAATGCGCAGGCGAGTGCCAAATTTTTACGGGGCTGTCATAGATAGCACATTAATGTGTAGAAGGCATCTTTTGAGATTAGGTAAATCCCAATAAAGTTTTACAACACAAACAATGGATAAGAAATTCCAAACTAAAATATTAAAACGTATGGATTATTAGTTATTATAGTCATTTCTTTTCTGTTTTCGTAATACAGATTCTTAATAGATTTGTGTTTTAAATTATAAAATCATTCGCGAACCGGTACTGGTGCGCGTACCCAAGGTTGGGAACCACTGCGCTAGACCAATCCGAAAAAGATGTGGTCGGAGACAGTCATGGACGGTCAAAAGTCTAAAACATGCGATCGCAGCAAAACGCGGGGAGTCAGGAACAAAAGAGTTGTTACTTAGAGTGGGTTTTTCTCTAGAGCAGCAATTCTCAACCTGGGGGGCGTAGAAAAATTTCGAGGGAGGCGTGAGTTAAAAAAATAAAAAAAAAAGTAAAAATAACTCTAATTTAAAAGTAAAACAACCTCACCAAGATCTTTGATTACCTCAAATATATTTGATCTGTGTTAATTCTTTGATTTCATATGTTCTAATAATAATATGTTTCAAATTAAGATACGTGTAGTAATATTAAATTTTGTGTGTATGAAATTATCTATTCTATATTTTCATTTAATAACCAGCTTCAGTTTCACAATTCCGATTGTACAACTTGAATTGTGCACCACATATGTTGGTGGGGGTGGGGGAGGCGTGATCTCACATTAGTGTTCAAAGGAGTCACAGAGCCTGAAAGGTTGGGAACCCCTGCTCTAGAGGATTCATTAGACCTCGATTTAAAAGAATTTTTGCATGTCATTTTTTTAAAAAGCTTGGAAGAATGGTATGTCAAAGGACTGTTAGTTTTTTGCAGAACTTCTGCCTCCTTCTTGGTTAGACGGTCCGCTATCTCCTTAACAGTTAATCCACAAAGTGCAGGGATCCACCGAAAGGAAGTATGTGGAACTGTGTGTAGGGTTGCCAACTGTCCCGGAATTGGAATCGCTGTCCCTGATCCCGGAGGAATGCTAGATTGTCCGGGAATGTAGCGGAAACTATTCGATTTTTTTTAAAAATTGAAATTGACATCGTGTTGTTGAACGTTGAACGTTGAACCGTTGAACGTTGTGACGTCGTAGTAATCCGACAGATAGCGTGAACGTCACGGACTAAAATTAAAGTTTCCGCGATATTTATTTACAAGATCAATTTATATACAGATCAGGAAGTACACGGTGATGGCACAGATGGTGATTGCAACGACAAACTATGGCCAGAGTATTTCAAAATGCATGAAAAATCGTCGAGCTGATGAAAATTGTGTCTTTTATGTTTGTCCATCCCTGCGAGTAATGCTTACCCAGAGAGAGTATTTAGTCACATAAACAGTGTGTGGACGAAGGCCAGGTATAACGTGAATATCGACTTAGTGAAGGCGGAATCGCAAATACGACTGGATAGTGAAGGCGGAATCGCAAATACGACTGGATAGTGAATCTTTTGCAGAATTTGCGAACTTTTAAAATGCGGACTCACTTGCGAAAGAATTGGTGATTTCAGCAAAAAGTGAGTGAAAATATTATTGGAAAAATCCATAAAAATATAACGTTAAATTTGTTATTGTAAGATTTAAAATTTTTATTATTATTATTATTATGTAATTAATATATATATATATATATATATATATATATATATATATAATTAAGTTTCTATAATAGTTAAAATAAAAAATATAAAAAATAAATTAAAAAAACTGTATTTTAATTTTTTCATACATAAAAAGTTTTCTCAGAAAACTAGGTAATGGCTGACTGATAATGATGATTATGTTCAGTTTTGAGCTATTTGTCCCGGAATAGTCAGAGAAAAAGTTGGCAACCCTAACTGTGTGTCATAGAACTTTAATAAGTACTAATAATTATGTTGACATCTGCCTAACGAAATCGCTAAATAAGCACTCCGTTCTCTTACAAAACATGGGACATGATTCAATAAAGAAACGTCTTAGAATATAACCTCGAAAAGAAATTTCCGTCGAGAATTTATAGGCTGATACACAGAAATAGATTTTCTAGAAAGAAATAATAATAATAATAATAATAAAATACAAGCCATTGCTATAAAATCAAAAGAAGTTATTTGCCTGTCTCTGCGTTCCTCTCAACTAAACGCGCCGGAATCCCGGGAGAGGTTTTGTTTCCAAAGTCTGGCGCTTGTTACGCCAAAAATTGGCTGTTAGAATAGAAAAGACGGAACGTGATTATGTGCGTTAAGTTTTTCAGGATAAAATTTAGGCCGCGCAGGTAAGCTCGTTAAGTGCTTCCGCCGGCAACGACATTAGAGAGCCTAGTTTTCGAACAATTCCCCTCCTTCTCGTTAAATGACCCTTTGGATCTCCAAAGACGAAAAAATAAAGAGTGAAATATCTTTTTGTTATGAAAAAAATTTGAGAATTCGGGGTTTGTTGAAGGAAAACAATATAAAACTTAAATTTTGATCCCCAGTTAAAAAGAAACTATGAAAAATTATAAGAAACTAGCTGAAAACCCGCGCTTCGCTACGAAGTCCATTCAAATTAAATACAACGGTCAATGTATGCAATTAATACCAAAAAAATAAATATATATATATTTATAATAAATGCGACGATCAATGTATATAATTCATAATATATATATATATATAAATACATATATATAAAATCGTAGGGGATATTTATTTTTTTGGATAATATCCAATCGTCAGTTGCAATAGCAAGAAAAAAAATATTTTTTTGTCTATTTAGTTGTTATGCAAGTGACGATAAATTTATTTAAAGTACCAGAAAAAGAAATCACGCGATCGGCATTTAATAAATTAAATTCTAAAAATCAATCTTTAAAAATTCACCCAAAATCAGAAAAGGGAGGTAAAGATTCGAAAAAGATTTCATTTTAAAAGAATTTTTATGATCTTTCTCGTGATATAAATTTTATAACTCTCAAATTATTATTTTAAATACAAGCTTAAAAAAAGTTACAAAAACAGCTTAAAAATTTAATTTAAAAAATCTAAGAAGAATTTTTAAAAATCTTTCTTAGTGCACCCCTACACCATAAAAAGAATCGCCCTGCAAAATTTCAGCCCTTTAGGTCCATCGGTTTGGTCTGTGCGTGGTATGTCAGTGAGTCAGTTATGGAACTGTTTTATATATATGGACTACTATATAGGAAATAGGAAAGCATAAGCATTTTATGACAGATATCTGTTTTAAGGTTTCTATTTTAAAAGTGAATAAAAAGGGGCAGTCAGGGGTATTTCCAGAGACTATATTTATCACATTGATGATAAAATTTCCGCTCTAGGAAGTTGTGTGAATAAAGGCAGATTTATTCACAAACACATTTAGGAGAGAAAAAAAATAGACAGCTTAGCTTGTCCGGAAGTGACCTATTCGGAATTTATTTAACGTTTAGATAAAATTGTACCAAATTCTACCTTATTTTCAGAATCTAAATATTTTAGAGTGAATAAAGACGTCGAGAGCAGGATCAGATAGAAGCTGTTTAAATCCATTCCTATATTTATTATGATAACTAGCCGCTGCGCGACCATCATGGTCGCTTTTAGTTCTTATGCAAATCAACTCAACTGAAAGTAACATATGTAAGGAATGTTACCATTACCTGTCATCATAAATATACGTTGTTAAGGGGTATTCTCCATAAGGCTGATTCTAAAACATCGGGATTCAAAAATGTGAATTTCCATTACTACAGAACAGAGTTAAAGATAAGACTGAGAAACCCAACACCAATGATTTTAAAAATGACACCCCTCTCTGTATGTACTATTTTTGAAAATTAAGATATCTACACTTTATCATTACATCAAATAAGAAATTGTTGGGGAATTTTTTTTCACTTAAAAAATAGTAAAAATTCAGCAAGTACTAAAATTTAGTGTGGAATACATCACTCTCTGTATGTAATATTGTTCAAAATTCAGATGTCTCCACTTAATCATATCAAATAATAAATTGTTGGAAAAATTTCTTCACTTATAAAATGGAGTAAACATTCAGCAAGTACCGAAAAAAGTGCAGAAAATTAACTATTACTGGCTGTCGGTTGCTATGCCGGCGACGATTAAGCTTAACCTCGCGATCATTTATGCTCTCTCTTAATGAATTATTTTTTCTTCGCTTTCTTTATTGAGACTGTTCCCAATTTTCACTTGATTGTGTAACTTGCTTTTGAGCATTCCTGTTTTCAGCGCGTAAATCCATGTTGACATGCGGTTGCGAATTGCGGATGGCAGTTAATGTTTACATCGGGTAGTTGCAGCCGTTGCCATTCGGAGTGTAGAAATATCGTCGATTTTTGTGCCGCATACCTACGCGTTATATATATATATATATAGATTGTTAAATAATTGTCATAATATATCCTGAATTACGCTGTTTTTCCTACATCAGATTATTTTCGGAAATGTAGCAGTATCACTGGATGTTGAAGTAAATAATATTGAAATTATGTCATTTTTACTAAAGCGTGTTCATTATTTGATAAATTGCAAAAATGCTGAATCAGAGTAAGACTAATTTTCATTAATCCGTTTCATAGTACGGTAAAAGTTGTGCTTTAAACTTCAATTTATCGCATATGTACGCTTCGCTTGTTTTTTTTTTTTTTTTTTTTTTTTTTTGCAAAAAATGCAAAATCGGTTTAAAGTGTATATTGTTAGGAAGACGTTCGAATGTTAGGTATGTTGCTAAGAGGATTAGCAGGTTTACAAATTGTGATATACAGTGACACTTCTCTAAAGCGGCCAGTCATGGTTCCGAAAAAAAAAAAAGCCGTTTTGAGGGGTGGCCGTCGAATAGGGGTGGACTTCTCTACGGCGGCCAGTAATGGGTAAAAAAGTGTCCATTTTGCGGGTAGGCCATCCCTCTAAACGACCATATTATCTTCAGAACTGATTCAAGACTCCATATGGCTAATGTTATGGGGAAAAGCTCTTTTCGACAGCCAAGCCTCAAAACGCCCACTTTGTTTCGGAACCATTACTGGCCACCATGAAGAAGTTTCACTGTATATGTATAAAAAAATGAATATCCTGATCAAGATAAATTCAGAAAGTAAAGGCTGTTTGATATACCATGAACTTTATGTGTGACTGTAACTAATACTTTGGAATCTGCAGCAATTAAAATTTTAAATCTATATATTTAAGTTGCTAAGCTGACTATTTGGGCAGTCCGTGAGAAAAAACTACTGCATCCATTTACTTCATTTTGGTCTTAAACGAAAGATCGTAATCTGTAGATTTGTCAAATTTGGTTTCTGTAACCGCAATCTCTATTTATTAGCGATAATTTACAATTAAATATTGATTTCTGTGCATGATCAGTGGCATGTTTAAATCTAGCTTTAGAAACTCACTGTTTCTGCGCATGCTCAGTGACATGTTTTAATGATAAACACGTTTATTCCGAGGTGTCTCTCTAGATCCCTCTCTGCCATTTTTATTTTTATGATAATTATGCTTGTGAAATATGAGATTCAACCTGATGGGAATCGTTTATTTCGCGCTGTTTAGTGAGCGATAATTTACAATTAAAAAAAATTGCTTTCTGCACATGCTCAATGAAAATATTAAATCTGGCTTTAGATACTCACTAAGCACGAGGCCGCTTAAACACATTAATTTGTTTCTACGCATTATTATGATTTTCAACATCTGGCAATGATGTATAAGTACATTTATTTACTATCTAGCCGTCCTGTTTTGACGGGTACCAACTAGTTCTAATAAAATAAGCAACTTAATTTTTCCTGTCATACAAGAAATATATAATGGTATCCCTATTCCTGAAATAGGCTGTCATCAGCAACGTAACTTTAATGTGACACAATAAATTATAAACTGTTATTAAATAATGCGTATGCATTTTACGTTCAGACCAGAAAATAAAAAATCAGCTACGTAGTAATGTTAAAAGTCTATAAAACAATCAAAATTATAGCTTAAAGTATTTATTATAATTATTTATAACATTTATATTATATTATATAGTTAAAAGGAATTACCCTACTAACTTTTTAATAGAAATGAATAATATAGATATTACATTACATTATTAAAATTAATTATGTTATTAAATTAAATTATATTTCTTTTCAATTTGTTAAGTAATTCCCAAGTCAATACGAATACACGTTATTAACATTTTAAAAAAACTCATGTTAAATCAAATTTTGTGAATACGCAAAAACAAAACCGATTTTTCTTTATTAGTACCATTTGATTTATATTTATTTATTTTTAATTCACAGAAAAAATTTGTAATAAGTAATTTATGAAATTAATAGTAATGCCCCAGTCTTAAAAACTGCAATTTGAGATACTTCATAGATTTTTTTTATGATGAAAATTATTCAAGGCCTGGCGTGATTAAATTATGAATATTAAATACCAATATTTATATTAAATTAGTCATGATTGGAAATTCTTTTGGGATTATCGATAGCGTATGATGCTTTATTTTGCAAAAGATGTCGTGAATAATATATTATTCATATTTATCGGTAGATAAAAAATATCCTTCTTATATTAATGTGTGTGTGCGCGCGCTTTGGTTAAACAGTAATATTTATCACAATTTGATTTTAAATTGTTTCCATATAGATTTCTTTCACAATTCTTCCCTTTAATTTCATTTCCCTTCTGTAGCTCATAAAAATTCTGAAAAAGATTACGTATCAAAGCCTCTTCGTGCGCTAGATGTATGTTATCTCCTGTTTGGATGCTATGTACTTAGTTCCTGCAGCTAGTGTGTGATCTTGTACGTGCAAATAACTAACTAGTACTAGACAATAATGTAACATCATTTACTCATATGCTCTAATAGTTATAATGAAATTGTGCAAAAAAGACAGTTCAAATAGACATTTTAAATGAAAACTGACTTTTTTTTCAGTTAAATGGGAAAATTTGTCTTTATAATTATCAAAACTTAAAATGCTAATTCAGAAATGATTTATTTTAAATATCTCATATTTTATAGTTTTTTGTTATTGATAATTGATTGCTTATCAAACACGAACTTGACTATTATCGCAACTGTTTATTCAACGATTTTTAGCCAGTATTTACCGACTAGAAAATGTTAATTAAAAATAATACAATAAACTTACATTGAACCTTCTCATGAGTTTTTATCTTCGGACTAACTACATATGATGTGGGGAAGTTTTGCTTTTTTTTTCCATATAAATAAGGATTAGCCTTTAAAATAATTTTTAAAGAAATGATTCTTTGATTCTTTGATGCTTGTTATTTATGATTTTCGCAAAAATATAAAAATAGATGTCCACTGAAAGCTTAAAACAAGTGGGTGCTTTTCCCCACTCGTTTATTTTCACTCCAATGCATATACAGCATCTTGCACGCCTGCGATCTGTAGCTCTACTACCAAGCAGATTGAAGAGCCAAAGAGGAAAAAACGTTAAAATTCGAGCTCCGGAGCGAAATCTCGCCTCAACGGTACGAGTAACGTACTTCAACCCTTAAAAAATGTAAAAAAAAAAAGAAAAAAAAAGACTAAAACCCCCAGGCTAATTAGTGTGAATACGTTCTGGGAAAAATAACATGTTTTAACTTAGAAAAAAATGAAATAATTCATATAAATAGTATAGTTTCGGTTTCAAAGCTTAGGGAGTAGCAGCGACCAAAAGTGAGACACAAAAATGAGACATCATACTTCCTTTGAAGCCTCATGGTGTAGGCTTACAGCGAGCTAGTTTTTCCAGTAATATCTACTGTAATAAGATATCTTTTGAGCATTAAAATATAGAGAATTTTTTTAATTAAATACAAGAAAATGTCTAATACTCATTTGTATAAAATTAATGTCAGAGAGGTTTACTTTTCCTTCTTTAAAACACATATGCACTTGCAACACTTTTTATTTGCAAATTGAGAGCGACCCATAAAAAAAGAAAAAAAAGTAATCATCTTTAACTGGGCAACTCCTTTAAGCTAAGACGTAAAATATTGAAGTAGAACGTGCGTAGTAAATTAGAGGCGTAGCAAGCTTTTTCATTTTGCCGTGACGAACTGCATCGTAACACTTACCGTAAAGGAAAAACCGAACTCTCCGTTTCTAATTTTAACACATTTTATATACTTTCTCAGAGTTTTCTACCCCTGGCAGTTTTTTTTTCTTATGAAGTTAAGTTGTTTTCAGGGTATGAGTTTGTTCTTGACATCAAGGCTTGTAGAAACACTCTTATTAAATTAGCAAAAGCTTTTTACTCTTCAGGTAAGCGCAGTCTTCGTTACTTAGAATGCCAGACTGGATTGATCCATGTACCGCATGTTTAATCTAGTTTGCCGTTGCGCATTTGATATTTTATATTGTTGAGTTTTGCATGATCCAAAATAAATGCACCGAATTTCTATGTAATTTCATGAATACATTGACATTTACCTATATCTTTCCTACTCCCCCCTACAGTTGTCTATACCTACTCTATAGTTGTCCTATATCACTCTGTTAAAACAACTGTTGCGTTTTGAAGAACTGTATGCTTTTTGCCTGAAGCTGTATGTTATAGCATGGTGTCAGTTAGCTTAAATAAGGTAAATGCACCTATAATGGGCCACCCTTTAGGGTCATTGGATACTAGTAGCCAATGACCCTCACCCCTTCTACTACCTTACGTAACAATAGACCCTTAATTTTTCGACATTTCTAAAGGGTGGCCCATTATAGGCGCATTTACCTTATTCTACGAAAATAATAATATAAATGTCTTAAAAACGAAAGAACGAGCGTAATATCGTCTCCTCAATACTACAACTGGATAACACAAAAACTGATATTGTTTAGATAAGTGTATCAAGAGTCATATTTTAAATGCATCTGCGCCATGCTACAAGAAACTAACTCTACCAGGACGCCATTACACTTTATTTGCAAACACCAAAAGAAGTAAGTATAGAATCAACTGTATGTTCAATGCTAAAACTCGGTAAGTAGACTTATTTACTTGTTGAAGACTTGACAAAAATCTTTTTTAAGGATGATATTATTTATTTCTCGGGCATAAGGTATCTGAAGCCATGGAGCTCACGTTAGGAAGTTTCATACCATGCAACAACTAGACAATAGGTGGATTTCTTTTAATTTTTACCATGTTTTTATTAACTTGCTTTCTTGTGTGTTTGTCTAGTACAAATCTTGCAATCGATTTTTAACTAACTTCCCGACTAGCTAAAAATTTGAAACTTTTAGAATAGCTCAGAACACGATGACAATGCATATTTTAAATACTTTTAGCCATCTTTAAGCAGAATTAAATTAATTTTCAGTTAATTTTGTTTTGTAGACTGGTGCAGCCATCTATCGGCCGGAACGGAAACGAAAAGTTAAATGCAAGTTGACTTCCAATTAACTTCATTTTCTTTCAAGTTGATGGGATAATTCATCCAAAAAATTAAAAAAAAGTATTTATGAATACATAGAATTGTCAAGTTTATATGATTCAACAGAAAATTTAAAAACATGGTATATAAAAAGTTCTTTTATCTTGTAATTATTCTTACTTTCTCCGTAGTGGAAGAGATTTTGAAAAGTACTGATCACAAACAGGACATCTTGAAGGTTGTGTGAATTGAGCAAAAGGTTGGCATATCAAAAGATTTTCATAAAAAATCATAAAATAAGCTTTCCAGTTTGAAAAGAAATTCAAAGGGAACAAGAAATTTTAGTTCAAGTGAAAGTATGATAGCTGATTATTAGTATATTTTTAGTGAAAAGCTCTTTTATTCAAGTATCCGAGCATAGAACCAACAACTTCTTCTCTACAAAACATATATGAGTAGCAGTACGATTTTGTTCCAATTACAACTAAAATTAAAAATTGCTGTTAAAATATCATAATGGGAATATATCCGTGTGAGTCATTAGCAAAATTCACGAAACACATAAATGATCATTATCCAAAATTACTTACTTCATATACTCTAATACTGCGTGTTTTAAGAATGTATTATTTTGAACACTTTTACTTCCACCTTGAAGGGCTTTTGCCTTCTTTGACTTCGCGAACTTTCTCTTTTAAATATGAAACTCTTCCTGTCGGATGTGAATTAAAGTAACCATACTTAACGTTTGCTGTCATTTAAACTCGCACAAGTATTGTAAGAGAAATTCTGCGTAACTGCGCATGAACTATCGCGTGTTTCGAGCGTTCGGTGTCTGATTCACATTTCTACACTCTATTCGAATCGTAAATTGTTGCTCAGTATTTATAGACTTATATGCTTTCGTGAGATATACTCCAAATAAGAGACCTGCTAGCTCGTTTGTCGCAGAGATAAGAGATTTCTCATGTTATTCGCACTTGAGAGCTCTTGTAATTATTAGAAATTTAATCTGTTCTGTTTCACCTGAAGCGATATTTTTGCTTTCTAGAATACTAAGTTCGATTTATGAAAATAAACAAATTGTAGGTTAAGTTATGTAATAAAACTCTTCTTTCATAGCCTATAGGCTATGAAAATATAAAATGAAAGCATAAATTTAAAAATTTAAATTCTTGCAGTCACAGAGTTCAAAGTTTATTACTGAAGTTTACTTCTCAAGTTCAGTCTATTGAGATTTTATCTTAAGGCTGCTATGTACTAACCCCATTGGTTTCGCTCACCTCAATGTTAACCTATGGAGAAAAATTGTCCACGGATTGCCGACTTGGATTCATTTGTCTAAGATCCTAACATTATTCATTTGTCTAACATCCTAAGATTTTTTAGAAAAAATTGTACTCTGTCATAGAGAAAGAAATTTTACATTTGTGTACATTTTTCTTTTTTTTTTTAAATGCAATTAATATTTTAAAATTTAAATTTAATTTTTCGGGGAAAAATCTGGTACAGTGTGTTTTAAACGCTCATAAATTCCTTCGGTGGACGAAATTTATAAAATAAATCCTGTAGCGCTTTGCAGAAAAGTTCGGGCTATCTGACAATACCAATTTTATTTGATTATCAGCATTTATGTACCTGTAAATAGTTGACAAAAATATATTTTAAATAAAAAATTTGGGGGCAGCGCTTAACCCCCCTATAGAGAGAGAGCCATTACAATCCCTCAAAAGGTCAATCCTAAGGGGTGGTGGAATTCTCGAACTGTCAACTGGACTCCTCCCACCACAAGAGTCTGCAAGAAGAGGAAAATGGAGATACGATTTTTTTTCTTAGTATATAGCAGCCTTAAGTATTGTATCCAGATAAATATGTATCTGTTTCATTTTAGAGAATGCTCACATGCACAAATGTTTGCTGTTTTTATTTTATATCGCCAGATATTAGCTCAGGAAACAAAGGTACACGCGTGGTCAAATAACGACTTCAGGAAGTAAACAAGGTGTCCGTTGCTATTATCTACCGTTTGGTTTCGCTTAGAAGAGAAGTCAGAATTTAACTTGTTTCGTGAGTGAATACAAAATGTGATTATCTAAATACTGAATTCTGCTGTCAGCGCGTGTATCGGAAGATATGGTAATATTTTGAGGTATAACTACTTAACGATCAGAGTTTTTCTGGTTGTTACCTAAAGATGTGAATATTTTGTTTGTTATTGATGAATTGGTTTTAAGTTTAAAGTGCGTGCATCTCAAAACTACCTTATACTTTAACGTACAGATTCGTGCATTGGCGTATAGTAATAAAAAAAATCAAAGATGAATGCTATTAAGTATGAGGCCAACGCCCGAGGAATCGGGTACACGTTGCTAACTTCTACATGTTTGTTTGTCTCAAAACAAAATCAATAATTTTTTTCTTGTTTTAAGAAGGTAGAATAAAATTGGCATACTTCTAAACAGCTTCACTTTGAATTAGCTGGAGTGTATATCCTATGTGTTTCAAAACTTCATAAAATTCCATTCAATACACTAAGATACAGGCACAGAAAACGACAAAGCAGGATGCTGAAAATTTCGAGACAATGACCTAAAGAATTATGACATCTGTTGATATTCCCTCCATGAAAATGAGTCCAACAATAAATTTGCTTTGTAAGCAGGGCCTTCTTAATGACAAACCCTAAAGGGCATGGTCTCGGGGGCATATTCTGAAAGACTCGCGATTTGAGCACTCACTTGGCGGCTTGGCACTCGCTTAGCGGTTTGGCGAAAAGTATAAGGGTTGCCTCAGTTATCTCCAATCGTCGTTCGATGCGGTTAGGTTTTCTTAGACAATCTTATCTAAATATCCCAGACAATGTCCGAGAACGCAATTCTAAATTTTAAAAAGCGATTTCGGCACTCAATTGCCGGTTTGACGAAAGCATCAGTTTCGCCATCTGTTGACATATATAGGAATCTTTTTATTATAAGTTTTTTTTTTTTTACTTCTACGCAATTTAGTATGTTTTAAAATCTGAATTACATATATAACACAGGATTTAAAGAGATTTTAACAAAATAAATAAATGAATAAATTGAAATAAGTATATTATTGAATTTTAAATTTACTTTCTTCAAATATCCACAATAATTTTTACTTATTTATTAATTAATTATTTGAAAATGTTAAATTTGTTACTTCATATTTTGCAAAGCCAACGAAAAAAGGAAAGATGATTCAATTATAAACCTATGTTATTAGTTTATTTTTCCAGTAGATAGCGTCACTAAAATTTAAGAAAATCAGATTAAAAAATCATACAAATTAATCAAGTGCAAAAAATTTTTGCAGTCTATTTCAATAAATAAGAATAAATTCAAATTTAACAATCAAATTCAATCTATTTCAATTTAATATAAATGTATTATATATTCATGTATTACGCTATATACATGTATAAATATGCTATGTATAAATATATTGACATCCAAATATAATCATTCAGACATTACGAAATGACATTACGAAATCAAATACATTCAGAAGTGAAAGAATGTTTTCACTTCTTCGTTACCGCACTCCTTGTGTTTTAATTCAATTATCCAAAAAAATTTCAACAATAAGAGCTAGAGAGCTAAGATTGGTGGCATTTTAAAGCAATTTTCAAGACCTTTTTCAATGATATATAACACAATTAGGGCTTAAAAAAAATTTATTTTATTTGAATTTAAAATATGAATTTTTCAAAATGCGCCGCTTGAAAAATTTTCAAATTTTTTTTTAATAATACTTTATATAGTACTGAAATGATTGTATAAGTTTGAAAGTGGGATATGTATGGATTCATGTTAAAATATTGCGTTGAATACAGTATTCCTGATTTTGAAAACACGAAATTACTTAATACAATATGTTTTAAAGCCTAGAAAATTAGAAAAAAAATTTAAGATGTGTAAGTAATCGTACTTGTTTTGTATAATTGAAAGTAATCATATTTATTTTGAAAAAGATATAGAACTATTTTTATCAGACTGTATATATTTCAGCACATACAGTACTAGACTTTCACTCACTTTCTTGCTTTCAGTGCAAGATTTTCAAATTCTCTTATTTTCAATTAAATTCTGAAAATAAAACAAAAACAAGTAATATATAAAAAAAAAAATTTAAAGTCAATTCCTACTTAGGTCAACAAAGAAAAACTTTGAGTGTGAACTAATAGTAGGAACTGAAAAAAAGGATTGCCTGCTAGAACCTTGCCTACTGTGCGAGATTAGGAGGGGGGGGGGAAAGAGAGAGAAAAAGTTTGTCAGGTTGAGGATTCGATCTCGCAACCTACAGGACGGGAGAAGCTCGCGATACCACAGTGCTACCGTTTACACAGTAACAAGAGGGAAATTACTATTCAAGAGCAAGAGACGCTCTAGGTCTAAAACTAAAATTGATTAATTAAATTTAATTAATGAATTAATATTTGAAAAACACTGTATTAACATCAAGTGTCATCCACTACAAGTTTAACAAAATGTATTTGAACTTGAGTGGATGAATAAAAAGTACTTTTATTAACGATTGAAAATTTGAACAAGATATATATAGAGAGAGTGGGAACTAATAGTTGGAATTGAAAAATCTACAGCAAAGAAAGATCAAAAGATCAAAAACACTAAATACAAAGTTGGTGAGTAGGTGATGATAAATTATGATAAAACACTGTATCCTGGAGAGATCCTATTAGTAGACATTGAAAATTTCACTATAAATGTAATGGTTTCAACAGGAAACTACAGATATGCATGACCCTCAACAAAGGACATTCATGCTTACAGCTTGATAGGTATAAAATATGAACTGCAACAGCCTACACCTTGTAATAGCAGAGAAAGCCAATATAAATTTCTTGATAAATAATTTTACATGTGCCTATTTATGGATAAAATTTTTACTATAATTAAATAAACCATTATTAAAATAATGTATTATTCTTGCCTACTAATAATTGCATCAAAACTAGTTTGTTATATGAAAATAGTCAACTTTAATAGGGATTTGTCATTCCTTCATACTCAGCATCATTCCCTCATTTCTTAAATAATTTAGCATAAAAATGTAATCAAATTAAAATAAATTTTTTTATTTTAAAAATTTGATTAATTTAAAATTTGATTTTTAAAAAATTATATGTTAAAATAAATTTATATTATTGGAATTTAAAACTTTAAATTTTTTAATTTATGCAACTTAATTTTTTTAATTAAAGCTTATTAAATACATTTATTTTCTAATTAACATTAAAATTTTAAAAATTAAAATTATTGTGGATATTTGAAGAAAGTAAATTTAAAATTCAATAATATACTTATTTCAATTTATTAATTTATTTATTTTGTTAAAATCTCTTTAAATCCTGTGTTATATATGTAATTCAGATTTTAAAACATACTAAATTGCGTAGAAGTAAAAAAAAAAAAACTTATAATAAAAAGATTCCTATATATGTCAACAGATGGCGAAACTGATGCTTTCGTCAAACCGGTAATTGAGTGCCGAAATCGCTTTTTAAAATTTAGAATTGCGTTCTCGGACATTGTCTGGGATATTTAGATAAGATTGTCTACGAAAACCTAACTGCATCGAACGACAATAAGATTGTCTAAGAATACCTAACCGCATCGAACGACGATTGCAGATAGAACTGAGGCAACCCTTATACTTTTCGCCAAACCGCTAAGCGAGTGCCAAGCCACCAAGTGAGTGCTCAAATCGCGAGTCTTTCAGAATATGCGTCCCGGGGTCCCCACTTTCAAGAGGCCAGTTACATAGACAACTTCCCAATTTAAAAGCCCAGATCAAAGACTATGCACTGTGAAATATCCTTCATATCAGCGCTCTTTTAGCGTAAAATGAGAGGCAAATTATCTTTTCAATAAACAGTTTTCTACTAGTAAGGCAATGTAAAATACACCAATGGGAAAAGTAGAACTGTTCTTCTGAGCAATGTAAAGTAACAAACATTTCAAATTGTATTTGATGGTTCTACTCTTGGAAAATAATGGTAACATCGCTAGAAAAACGCGCGTGCGGTGCGCATATATATATATATATATATATATATATATATATATATACTAAATTTAATCTTATGTATAAAAGGCTGAAATTAAAATTATAATTCTGTTGCTGCATGTAATTACTATTCCAGTCATTTGAAACATATTTATATGTATAATTTACATAATGTCCTATTGGAAAAAACCGCATTTTGTTTTGGAGGATACATAGGAACCTATAAGCATTGATGCTAAGAGCCCGAAAATTCGGAAACGAGTCCTCTGTTTGCGCGAGCAAAGACATTTCAAACGTCTTGTGCCGTTCTAGGTTATCCCTACCTAACTGCTGCCCTAAACGTGTTTTAACCATTGGGAAGTTTACACTCAAGAAATAAAGAATTAGTGACGTCTAAGTCTAATACTCAAACTCAATATGTATTATTCTTTTTGTACTCATTATGAATACTTTTATTCTAATAATTATAAGCAATAAGGCACGTCAAATCTGTAAAAAAAGAAAAAAAACAACAATCTGAGCACATTTTCTGCACATACTTGGAGGTGCCAAAAGAGATGAATAGTTGGAATTTACCTTCGACGTAAAATACTGACTTTCTAATTGGTTTTTCAAAATGCCGTCAAAGCTGACGTGCAATATGATTTTTCATTAGTTTTTTAGCTCCAAACATCAATCCTATTGTTATTCAATTATCACGCATCTAATAAGATAATCATTGTCTTTCCGTCGCTAAACAAAAAGAATAAGATACCCAGAAAAGGAAGAGAAAAACATCAATATGATCTGAAATGGAACTACTTATTGGCCAGTTAGAATGCAATTAATATTCGCTGGGCGGCAGAATCTAGCCGCTCGTATATTTGCCTCTCCGTCATGACAGTAGCTCGTTTTATACAGTTTAATACAATTTTTATTTCGCTCACAATGCTCATCAGTACTTTTCTTCAATCTACTACAATGGATTAATCTCAAGATATTTAATCCAACTAACTGCTTTTTACGTAATTAGTTGCTTTCAAGAACTGCATCTACTGGAATACAGAGGCTGTTCGCACATTTTTTAGACGATTTTGGTAAGCGGTAATAAAAAAGCGTTTGCTGCAAAAGAAATAATTGCAATTGTACTATGTTTTTAAAAGTCAAAATTATCGTCTGCGGCTTGAAAGTTTTGTTTTTATTCAAAATGGCGTTTTTAACATAGCAGTGGTTCGAAGGCTACATTTATGCTCTTTCCGAAGAGAAATATGCATACTCCGTTATCCAAAAACGATGTGAGAGTCATGGTTTTGTGATATCTAAAGCGTCGATAGGTAGTATCGTAAACAAGAAAGGAAAAAAACGTCAAATTGGAGCCTCAAGTGGGACAAAAATTCCAAACAGGTATCCAAGGAAAAAACGGACATCTTCGACTATTGCAAAGGTACGATGTTTAATGTTAAAAGAAAATCCCCCTAGTCAAAGGACAGTTGCAAAATCATTAAAATGCTCGGTGTCCACTGTAAACAAAATGATAAACGTTGATTTAAATCTTAAGAAAGCGAGAAGGCGCAATGTGCATCGTCTTCTTCCAAATCATATCGCTGAACGCAGGACACGCTGCAGAATTCTATATGAGAAACACTTATCCAAAGAAAAATGGAAAACAATTGTCACAATGGATGAATTATGGGTGTATTTAAATGATTGCAACAAAAATAGAGCCATTTATTATCATAAAAGGGGAGAAAAAAATTTCAGTACATGGTTCAAAGAATTGAATGTAAGTTTTTCTAAGGGATTCATGATTGTTGCTGGTTTTTCTTATAATGGCAAGTTAAAAATAAAGAGAGTGGAACAAAATGTCAAGATTAACTCCAAATACTATCAGGAACATATTTTATCGCCAATTTTTCTGAATGAAATACCATCGCTTTACCCACAGTGCCATCAATCTGTGAGACTCCATCAGGACAAAGCTAACAGTCACACATCAAAATCCACTGTAAATTTCCTAAAAGAAATGGAACAAAAAACTGGTATCAAGGCCATACCCTTCACTGATATCCCTACTAAATCTCCCGATGTATCACCTATGGATGTTTGTGCTGTCGGACTTTTAAAATCTGCATTATCCAAACGTCGTCCCAAAACCCTTACGGGACTCTGGAAAGCTGTTCAGGAGGAATGGGATAGAATACCTCTTCTGACACTTCAAAAGGCATTATTATCCTGGAAATTGCGGTGTCGAAAGATAGTTCAGAATAAGGGATGTCAAATAGAACATTTAAAACACAAGAATTTTATGTAATTTAGTTTTGTGAATACAATATACATCGTCTAAAAAATGTGTGAACAACCTCTGTATTACCTCAACGTGCAATCTTGTTTCTCTGCTATCCGCCTCCTATTCCTAAGTTTCGTTTCGCGAACTTTCAAGGCATCCAATAGTCAAGCAAGAAAGATTTAATGCATTTCTAAAGAATGAAAACTAGAGAGGTTCTCCAAAAATTATACAAGTTACAAACCGAAATACCTACTTCTGTTCGTATAGCTCTAGTTTAAACGGTACAAATTCCAAAACTTGATAAAACTTTCGTAAAAACACTGACATATAGGTTCTAAAGATAGACAAAGGTAATACTGGAAGTTACAACTCAATAACTTCAGGAATCACGGCTTTCGTTGCTATCACCCGCTGTCTGTTTCTAAATCAATATCGTTTTTGTTTCGTGAGTGAGCAGAAACTGTAAACATCTAAATATTGCTTTTGATGAAATGACTTCGGCTTACAGCACACGTACCTGTAAAATTGGATACTGTGTCTGTTTTGAAAAATAGTGTTTGAAACTGATTTGCTGGGTTTATTGTCAGCTGGATTTTCGGGAACACAGATAGCAAAATTACATGGAAATAAGCGATACAGATGTCTATAGAATAAATTTTTCAAAAGCATTAGGGCATTCGTTTACAAATAACCCAATTGAGGAGCACAAACTCTGCAACTTCTAAGTTATCAGTCTTTTTTAATAATATGTCGACTTTTGGTGTTTGCGATAGATCCTATTAGAAAATGTTGGGATTTAGCCCTTACTACCACAACCAGTATAAAAACGATCTCTCGGTTATAAGTCGAAAAAAATTCTTCTTAGAGACTTCTCTGGAATACTAGAACTAGTAAATTTAGTAAGACTAGTCGAAAGTTGAAAGTTTGAAACTTAAGACTAGTCGAAAAAATTTCTTGTTACAGACTTTTCTGGAATACCTTTTATTTTTAGTAATATTATAAGTCCCTGTACAACTAATTAACTAAACTTCCCTATTTATACAATTTAATAAAACAAAGAATATAAATTTTAAACAAATTTAAAACTTTTAATTGCGGACACATAGCCATATATCCCAGGTTCATTGGCATTTTATCATATATGTTGCAATCATGAGTGAGACATGAGGATGAATTGCAAGCAGGAAGCTGATTACATACCTAATGCGAAATAACACATTTATAAACCAGTTTCGATATTAATAAAATATTACATTCTTTACTTTGTCATTATTCGCTTTAAGAAAGAGTTATCTAAATACTCAACGAAGAAAACAAACAAACACACACACACACACATATATATATATATATATATGTACACTAGCGGCCCGTCCCGACTTTGTCCGGGTTGAACAAAATATTATACCAATAAATTTCCAGTTGATAGCCAATAAATTGTAAATCTTTTGTTACCTTAATAATAACCTAAATAATACCTTAAATTAATTTTATGCTAGTTAATAATTAAAATAATTTTTTTTAAAGTAAAAGGCGTGCCGGAGAACGGCTAGATTCGAACCGCTAGCGTCAGAACAGAAGCCCACCGCGATAGCACCACGATAAGGATCGTTGAAATCTTCGGCACAAAAAGCGGTAGAGGACAGTAGCGGTAACAATGGAGATTGTTAGGATTAAGCTCCTAACTTTATTTCTACTGATCAGATATACATAATATATAGCCTATGTCCATCTGAAATAATGTACCTTTCAAACAGGGAAAGAATTTTTCAAATAGGTACAGGGGTTCTGAAGATTACCCTCCACGTACAAAATCCCCTCTCTCTTTATATATTAGTATAGATAGCACCACGCTAAGGATCGTTGAAGACTTCGGCACAAAAAGCGGTAGAGGACAGTAGCGGTAACAATGGAGATTGTTAGGATTAAGCCCCTAACTTTATTTCTACTGATTAGATATACATAATATATAGCCTATGTCCATCTGGAATAATGTACCTTTCAAACAGTGAAAGAATTTTTCAAATAGGTACAGTGGTTCTGAAGATTACCCTCCACGTACAAAATCCCCTCTCTCTTTATATATTAGTATAGATATATACATTATATATACACATATATACACTATATATACACATACATATATATATATATATATGTGTGTGTACATGTATATACATATATATATGTACATATATACACATACATATATATATGTGTGTGATGCTAAAAGCATAAACTATATTTAATTATATTAATAAGCGTTAAACGGTAATTTTTTATTAAAGTCCTAGAGTGTTTTCCAATTCAGGAAGTAGATTGGTTTTCTCAGCGAAGAGTTCAGGGTCATCGAATTGCTCGCACGCGCTGGCTGACGCATCCCCGAATGTTCGAGAGAAGGGGCTCGAGATGATAGCCCACGCTGTTGTATAACACGCAAGAAAGAAAAAGCGCAGTTTAGGAATATCTTTGATAGAGATAGGACGTGCGTCTGTCGTGAGCTGAGAGATGATTGAAAATGGCGATTTAGCTGGGTTATTTGGGTATTCACTTAATGTTAATTAATAAATTTATTTAAATGTAATTTAATCATTAGTTATTTCACCGGCCTGTTGTTTTATGACTGCAATTTATAGTAGTTAGTTTATTTTAAAGGGTACGCGGCGAAGGGCCGTGACATATATATATATATATATATATATATATATATATATATATATATATATATATATATATATATAACTTTATCTGTAAAAATTGAATTACATGTAATTATAAAATTAAGAAAAAATATTTTTCTACACAATTAAATAATTAAATAAATAAATCATGAAATGAAGAAAACCAAAGCATGTTAAACAAATGGAAAGAAAAGAAAGTTATCGTTTGAACACACGGGGCCCCAAAACTCCTACACCATTTTATCCTTTTCTCTACTCGTGCTTGAAACTGTATCTGGGGAGAAAATATATCCCTTCTAACGCCCGGGACATATACCGAAGATCATTTCTCGAATTTGCACGAGGATGTCCAACCAAATTCTTGCTCTGTCACTTCTATCTTACATCGACCGTCGGAATCAGTCCTTAGCGGAAAATAAGGGAGTATTCGAATTGCTCATTGTTCATTCTATGTCTTTCTTTGCTGAAAGAAAGACATGGCAAAACTGGTGACCTCCTTTTAAATTTGTTCTATCTCTATGAGTGTATTGTCCAAACGGTTGGCTTCTGTAATATTACTCATGTACGGAAAAACGCCTTTACCAGATATTTCTTATTTTGGGATAAAATTAATAGATTATAATGAAATGGAAATCCTTTTAAGGCTGCTGTGTACTAACCCTATTAGATTCGCTCACCTCAGTGTTAACATATGGAGAAAATTTGTTTACTATTTACAGCTACATAAATGGTGATAATCCAATAAAAATGGTAATTTCAGATAGCCTGAACTTTTCCGCACCTTACAACAGGATTGATTTTGAAAATTTCGTCCACCAAAGAAATTTACGATCGTTTAAAACTCACTATGCCAGATTTCCAACCTCCCCAGAATAATTTAAATTTTAATATATTATTTGCAGTTCTTTTAAAAGTGAAGAATGCCCCAAGGTGTAAAATTCCTTTCTCTATTATGGAGTACATTAAAAAATATTTCAATCCAAGTCGGCAATCCTTAAACACATTTTCTCCATAGGTTAACATTGAGTTGAGCGAATACAATGGGGTTAGTACACAGCAGCCTTAATTATGAAAACAACAGTTCTAAGTAAAAATTGAAAAGTTTGATAGGTACTTACGTATTAACGCCACCGCAGCTGAAGTTGCGCTAATGCGCCAATATATATATATATATATATATATATATATATATATATATATATATATATATATATATATAAGTGTTTTGATTTTAAATAAAGTGTTTTATTTTATGATTTGTCGCAAAAATTTTAGATGTAGATTGGCGGCACTTAAAGGCCGCCAAATCTGTAGCTGCGTTGGCGTTAATACGTAAGTACCGTTTGATATTTAAAATATTTATTCATGTTTGCAATAAGAGAGAAAAATATCGCACCCAACTAAACAGTATTTTACTCTAACGTTTTCTGCTGGCGGTGTTTGGCGGTCATACCAAACATAGTCGTACCCAAGGGATTAACTCATCATTGGCTTTATGAAAAAGAACAAAAATGAATGAAGTCCTCAGTCTACGAAAGCGCCCCAGGTACAATAAAACTGTCCTCCAAAATTTATTGAAGAAGTCCGTTTGTTGGCCATTCCGTTAAGAGATACCTTCTCTCGCTTTACAACGTGTCTGGCAAATCGCAAAGTAAATTAAATACTACCCCACGTTTTAAATTATCGGGGTGCCCTATAGAATGACTTTGTCGAGGGAATGGAATTTATTCCATTCCCTCCTACTAACAGCTGTAATTTAAGACTACTTTTTGTTTAAAAAAAACATGCGAAATATAAATCTCTTTAAATGTGTTATGAACTGTAACTTTCTCATTCATTGTCATACGACTGGATTTTTAATTCCACGAACTGAACTTAAATAATTGATTTTTACATGATATCAGTTTTCGAGGCAAAGTGGGATAGACGTACCCATTTTAGGCTTCCAGGAGTTATATACACTTTGAGTTGTTAATAATTCCATTCTCTCAACTTATGGTGGTAAGTGACTGCGCTGAAATCTTCTTTAAAAATGTCACTTAACCTTTTCCTTACGGGGTGGGATAGCATGTATCCCAAGAATACGGGCCCAAGAAGGAATATATATATATATATATATATATATATATATATATATATATATATATATATATATATATATATATATATATATTTATATATATATATATATATATATATATATATATATATACATACATATATATATATATATACATATATATATATATATATAACCCCCTTAATGGCCGATCTTACAAAGGGGGAAGAGTGAAATTTCCTGTTCTAAAGAGGGAATTGGAAAAATGGGCCCCGTAAGCTAAAGGTTAATGTAAAGAGAAATTCATGTATTGTTACTGTTTCGTCAAGTGTACTAACAACATATACTATGACAACTAGAAAAAACATTGTAGTTACATGTTGTTGGTGTTCATCGAAAATACATTCGAAAGTCATATTGGCACTTATTATGCCTTAATATTTAAAATACACGCTGTAATGTTTAAATTACATCAGTGTCATCCTACAGTATCGCCTGTGAGCGTTGTAACGGCATAAAATGTAAACAATTACTTTAAAATTAACTCTCAAATATTTTTATAATTTTAAATGTTACTTTGTAATTGTTGTTAAAATATTTTGTTGGCAACAGTTATATATATATATATAGTTCTCTTTAGAATCCAGTTGAGTTGAAAAATAAAAATAGTTTGGTGTTGATAAGTTGTATTATTAATTTTTTTCAGTTAAACACCGTTAAAAAGAAGGTTCTTATTGCGTTGTCACAACTAGGAGACAACGGCGTACCTAATGCCTTTTTATATCCTGTTTGTGTTTTACATTTTTGGTTTACTGATTGATGTGTATGTAAGTCCTTCCCCCTTATGAAGTTCGAAAATGACTTTCGAAATAAATCTGGACGCCCATCGAATGATGGTGCCTTAAGAATTGTTCTTAAATGAAACATTTATCCTAATTTTTGTAGGTCATTGAGAAATATTTATCAATAATTATATGAAAAGTCTGCTGTTATAATTATATTCCTTTTCGTTCAGCTTTATTTCAGTAATGGCTTTCTTCATGCCTTAATATGCATTAAAAATTACCTTCGCAGCCCGTTGTACATGAAGTCTACTTGATAGCCGAGAAGTCATACATTGAACTAGTCATTATCCGACATAGAGACTGAGAAACAAACTTATCCTTTTGAAAACTACAGAAAAAAAATATTACATGAGCTTAAAATGTAGGAATTGTACTTGAACTATAAACTTATCCTATGATGTTTTGCGCCAAGAAATGGTAACAAAAGCTTGATTAAAATTTCATATTCCGTTTTTCTTAGCTGAAAGTGGCAACACTTAGAAGTTAAAAATTGTACTTGTACAAATTGTACTTGTACTTTAAAAATTGTACTTTTCTGAACATTGTCTAAATGATTTAGAGTTTGTTTATAAAGGGTTCAATGATTAATCGTATAAAGTTTATGCGATCAATCATTGAACCCTTTATATATTGTCTATAATAGTGCACAGTTAATGGTCTATAGCATAGGTGGGGAACCTTTTTACCATTAGACACATGTAATTTAAGTAGAAATAAAGGAGGCCCATAAGTTGTTGCACCTATAAATGCGACTTTTATGAAATTATTATAGTTAGGTATAGTTTTAACAACTTGGTGCACTATATAGAAAAATAACAACAAAAAATTAAGTCCTTATTTATTTATTATTTGACTTAAAAAGTTACAATATAAAATATTTTTGTATTCACATAAGGGTAAAAATTTGTTATAACATTAATCATTAATTATTAATTTTTTTTATAAAATTATAAGACTCATAGATACCACTGTAATTTTTTATATATCACTGTTGGTATTTTTATTTATGTAAGCCCATATATATATCCAGATTTTTAAATTTTAATAAAGAACTACATATTTAAATACCACTTCAAATAAAAATAATAAAGTAGAAGTATTTTTAAATAATTTTAACATTCTAAAGAAATACAATAGAAAAATAATAGTATTGAATTATAAATAACTGACATAGAAACAATTCCTAAAATAATTTGAAGGCCGCACAAGAAGATCACGGAGGCCACGCGTTCCCCACCTCTGGTCTATAGTATAGACCATTAACTTTGCCCAAGCGAATTTCTTTAATATGTGGGAAAGGATAGCCGGGCGGTGTTTCAAATAACTCAACTATTATAATCTATACTAACATTTAATGAATATTAATTATTTACAAGGCTACGTTGTTAATTAATAACATAATAGGATATTGAATAAGCAGTCGTCTACTGCTATCAGACAAACGCATCATAGATTGTCTCAGTCCAATCGCTAACCGGGGTTGCCAGATCTCTCAATCTTTGGTTAGACTGGAGCGGCGCAAACGGATGTTAGTGTCATCTATTGGTATATTCAGGTACCACTCTCCGATGTAGGCTCAGGTACCCATATATATATATATATATATGAATTTATATATATATATATATATATATATATATATATATATATATATATATGTGTGTGTGTGTGTGTGTGTATATATATATATACATACATACATGCATACATACATACATATATATATACATGTGATAATATTACTAACTACCTATAATCACCCATTCTGAACTTTATCTCTGTACTGGTAACCCCTCTTTCTTCTCTTTGTACAAACGCCTCGACTTTTTCCCACACTAACTTCCTCCGCCAATTCTGGAAACCTCTCTGGGTTAATTGTGTTTTTGGCGCTCTTAAGGTAGACGCTGGACTGGCTCGATGCGAATAAGATGTCATGTAGCTGTTCTCATGGAATAAACTTCAATTCTTCTTTATGATTTTTGAATTGTATTATTTCGGCCACGATTGTGTTACTTCATGAGATGACCCAAATTGGGTCATCTCATATATATATATATATATATATATATATATATATATATATATATATATATATATATATATATATATATATATATATATATATATATAAAATATTCACATCATAAGATATTGCTTAATGTTTTAGCATTTCATAGATTACGGACAGAGCATTAACAAACAAAGAGACTTCTAAAATATATCCGTAGCAGGATCCCAGCGCTTGCTAAGTTTTAACTTCCTTGTACTAAAGAAATCTTGCAAGTCTAGGAAACTGTAAATCTTAAAGTAATTTTTACACGAATCATTTCACGGATTTGGATGTTATCTCTTAGTTCATTTTAAACTCGACAAAATGTTTTAACAGGAATATCCATTTGACAGGTCGCTATGTACTCACTTCTAGATTTGATGCTAAAGCAAATATTGTAGATGAATAATTCGTTATTTTCAAGACTTATATAAGATTGAAATCATTAAAATCTATTACCATTAAAATTTATCTCTGCTTCATGATATTCAATGCCTTCTGTATAAAAAAAATCACCGTGAATTTAATATATGAAAGCTTGATTAAATATTGCTACAGACATATCCGTTTGACAGACCGCTGAGTATATTCGCCTTATTGGGATCGTAAAGCAAACATGAAAGAGTGGAATCTTTGGCATTATTGGATAGATATTTTGATTTACATTGAAATTTAATACGCAATCATGATGTTTGAAATTAGAAATTGTTCACTTGAAGATTTGTGTCGTCCAAAAGTTAGTCATTTGCCCGGCTTTATTTAAGCACTCTACCACTGTTAGACACTAAAAAATTGTGGGGTTGGGATATTATAAAAGTTTTTATTTGTTTACATTTCTGATATACATTCTATGTAGATAAAAAACATAATCTGAATGAAGAAAGAAATACTAAAATGCAGAATATTGGAAAACCGTTATCCGTTCTACGTTATAAATCAAACACGGATCACCAATTTGACGTCTCATACTAAAATCAGTAAACGTGCGTCATAACTATTGATCTTGACTTTATGGAGGTTTTCCATTTTTTTCGAAGCATTTATAATCTTGTTAGGGATTTATGTCACCCATTCCTTAGATATCTTGCAGAATCTTCACTATTTGTAATTTTTTTAATAATTAGGTTTGTTTCGTGCTTTTATTATTTCCTTTCGACGTCCTATTCCATTTTTACTTTAGTTCCCATCGTAGAACTGACTATCTACTAGTTCGAAATCTACGTTCATTTAAAGATTTCTCCCTTAATAAGGGTAACCAGTACATGAACTAAGCTAAGCTACCGCGTAATCAGCTGTTTACTCAGTTAAAAGGGAATAGCTGGTTATTAAGTTATTCCCTTTCAGTCGTTTTCAGATATTATCAATTTATAATCATTAACTAACTATTTATTATCATTCACTAACTCATGAACATGAAAGTCATGTATAACTATCATGCTTATTAATGAGTACCATTGACTTCTCCAAAATATACATTTAAGAATAAAATTTTTGTTGATTTTTTTTAGTTTGATTACCATGATTTTTATTGTCTCAGATAAGTGAATTTTCTTTTGATAAGACTGTTTCTGATACATGTAACCATAAAAATAAATGAATTCCAAGTTCTATCTCGTAATCTTTTATTTTTTCATCAGTATCAGCAACTATTTATTTAGTTAGGCAACTTTTGAGCAATCTCCTCTTCACCTGCCAATCTTACCACATTTATTATATTGCCCCAGCTCTGTATAAAAATCAAAACATAAAAACAATCACATAATGCGCTGAGCAGCTCAAAAAGTAATCAAAACTGAAAACTTTAATCCTCGTAATATATTTTTTAGATTAACGATGTTACAAGAGGATAAAATTCCTTTTACGTCGTCAGGAGCATAAAATGTAATCAATATTTCGCTCTTGGAATGACGTTAAGACATAAAAATATTTTTTAAATACTACGTCCCTTGGTTCTTCCATTGTTAGTCTGCAGACAAATAATACTAAAGTTTTAAAACATAAACTTATGGAAACTGCTTAAATTTAATCCCCCAAAGCCTGTATTTTTTTGTAATCATGTCTATATTTTGCTTTTATCATGCTATTTAGTTGAAAGATAGTAAACAGGAATTTTAAAGACGATATCTAGTTTTAAAATTATTAAATTATAAACTAATAAATTCAATGTACGAAGGTAACTTCAATATACTTCGCTCATACATTGCAAATATCATATTTTGCATATACTTAAGCGTCAAATTTTTAACCAAAACTCCTTCCTTTAGTTATTTTGTAAGAATTTTCTTTTAATCATGCAACTGAGGGTTAAAATCTCTTCAAGGATTACAGACAATATTTTTTTTTTTACTTTTCCCATTTTTGCATTTTATAGGAATAAAATAAACGGGATTTGCATATCAGTGGCGGATATTTGATTCAAGTACTGGTCAGTTTTACCACCCCTTGTCCAGTGTAAAAACTTTTAAGTTTTAAATCAGCAGTGTAACTTTTATATATATTTTAGGTTCATGTTCTCGCTAACATTATATTCAATAATCCCGAGAACAACGGCATTAACTTTTTGTCTTTGTAAATATTGTCCATCAACTCCGTTCGTATTTCCCTTCGTGAAGACATAACTGTTACATTTTCATAAGAGAACTTTAAGAGATTCCATATTCACATGATTCTACTTCTCTACGGACAAAACAGACAAGTTTCCCAAGCATATGTATCCTTGGGTGGTACTGTGAAATTCAATTGTATCTTTTGCAGTTTGAACGCTGATACCAATTGATTTTTTATGCCTATTAGAAGTAGTAACTAGTTTAAATCACTGAAATCTATCTTAATCGAATGCATGATTCTAGTTCTCTACGGACAAAACAGACAAGTTTCCCAAGCATATGTATCCTTGGGTGGTACTGTGAAATTCAATTGTCTCTTTTGCAGTTTGGACGCTGATACCAATTGATTTTTTATGCCTATTAGAAGTAGTAACTAGTTTAAATCACTGAAATCTATCTTAATCGAAGGCACTGTTTCAGTAAAAGAAAGGAAACTCAGCCTGCGCTTCACTTTATTTAAGCCTCTCAATCCAGCAACCATAAGTATCAATGACAGTCATTTTCTTCAAGTTCCCTAGAACATGATCAGTTAATTTCTCGTGTTCGTTCTTTAAGTTATCACAGAGAGAGCCTGATATAGAACAATTAGAACGCCTAACTATTAGACCACTTCCCTACACAATTCGAAGCTTACCTTTAAATGTAAGTGTTTGCCAACATGTTGCTGATAATATAGCTCATTTCAGCAATAAATACACATTTAATGAAACACAATTAATATCCCTGATAGGTCCCACTATTCGCAACTAAAATGGTGAAATTCGAGGTACCCACTCTTCCAAGGCGAGAGAATGCGAGTGACTCTTCTCATCTCTGAAAACGAAGTATTTACAAGGCTAAAAATGTAGGTCGTCTCACCGTTCTGGTTTCATTTTGGTATGGAAAGTATACGAAGACTTCAATACGTTATTGATTAACGTTTTGGAAGCTTTTGTATCGCTTAGTGAAGATTTTTTTTTGGGTGGGGGGGAAATGGCTGGTCGTCAAAGTAGTACTAATTTTTTTCCGCTACGGATGGATCGACGTATGCTACTACTCAGTTCTTATTAGCTTTGACTTGTCAGATCCGTTGAATTGCCTAAATTTCTTAGCTAGCCTATATAACCTGGAATATGTGCCACTGAAACATATCAATGCCTTTAATCTGACAAAATGACTTTATAGAGATTCTATGCTCACTTCTACCCAGACCTGGGTGTATATAATTTGAAGTGGCTCTCTATTTGAATTTGAACCACACACAGTTTATACATGAAACAATGTTTATTGAATTCGCTGCACATATAATTGGCTTTTACAGCAATAAGCATGCGTACTACTTGTACGGAATGTAAATACAGCTTTCAAGAACAATATATTTTTATACTCACGAACAGTAAGTCAAACCAGCAGTACTGCCATGTAAACTTCTGGCCCGCTAAGCACTAGCGCAGGATAACACCTTTTTTTAACCTTAACAACCTCTCCCTCTTTTCATTAATGACGCTGCGTGGTATTTATACTAAGCGCGTATGCCGAAATTAGCATATCTAAAGCAGCTTCTTTAATTCACTCAAAAGTTCGATTCTTGTGAATCGAATCTTGTGTATACCTTACAACTTAAGGAAACAAAGGAAATGTGGTTAAAGGGTCTCACTACCCTTAAATCTTTAAAACATTCAATTTTTTGAAAAAAAAATATGTTAAAGCCTGATCATTTCTGAACAAATTAAAGCAAACAGCATGAAAATATTCCGCTTAGTTCCAGACATATTAATATTCTAAATATTTAATTACTGATCAAGTTTATGGTAAGAAAAATTTTAAACTCATTTTTCTCAAAATGTAATTTTGCATCATTCCACAACTGATATCTCAAATACTATGAAACATAATTCCATGAAATTTTTATCACTGCATAATCATGTTACTTTATTGCATCTGAACTAGAGTTATTGCAATCACTGAACATTTTGTTATTTTTCAGGGGTAAATTAATGCAAAAATTTAAGAAAATTTTAAGTACATTTTGAGCAATTTTGAAAATTTGAAAAAATATTTTAATGTTGAATGTTTTATGTTCAATTGTATTTTGAATTTTTTTTAATAAAACAGGAATTATACATTTAAGTGTAAAATTAATTTCACAGTTCTGCGCGCAAGCCAGTATACAATAAAAATACTTAAAAAACAAGGTATATCTAAAGCATTTAAAAAATATTTAAAATTATTTTGAGAGTTGAAAATTTGTTTATTAAATTAAATATATCAATTTATCACATACATAAAATTTGGAAAAATTGGGAGTAAATTGAAAAAGTTACAAAGAGTCAAAAAGTATGAAAATATCCTTATTTCCTCGACTTAAGGGTCGTGAGTCCCCCTAAGAAAAATAAAACTTTAAAGCAAGTAGCAAACTGAAAATTGTTTTCGCTGTGCTTCAGAGTTAGAGCCTGTTCACATAGGAGTCCGTTGCGTTGCGTTAAGGAAAAGATGACGTTGAGACGAAAATAAACCAATTATAGGCGTTAAAAATTTCATTGCTAATCGTTTGGAGGCATATGATTGGTTTATTTTCGTCTCAACGTCATCTTTTCCTTAACGCAACGCAACGGACTTCTATGTGAACAGGCCCTTAAGCTAAAGAACGTATGCACAAAAACACGTGGTTCGCATTGTAATCCTACTCGGTCTTCACATCACGAAAATTACCTAACTTCAACTCCGAAATATCGAAGCGCACACACAATCTTCCGACGTTACTTTACGACGTGCAGATCCAAACTATTCATCTAAATCCTGCTATTATTCAAGTCCACAAGCCTGGAATTCAGTGAACTCTATCTGCGCAGTCAATTTCTTCAACCGGAGGTTTGTAGTGCTAGGGGAGAGCTTTATGACTTCACCGTACTTCCCAATTTCCACATTGGTGATCGCTTCTATTCGAGTACTTATCAGGCTGTGCAAGGATCGCGAAATCATGATACCGAGAAAGTTGTAACCGACAAGTTAACGAAAAACCGTACAGGAATTGAAAACAATAATGTTTTGTTGTGTTATCTCACAGTTTACGCAGGTTATGCAACTATGTAAAATTTCCCTTCTCTAACTGTAAAACGTCGCCTTAATTATCAGGCGCCCAATAATTATCATTGGTTTTCTTTTATTATGCAGTTAAGCCCTGAAATGTTTCAAGCGAATTATGGAATATCTATATATTTCATATTGACCTCAGGAAGAAAACGATTAATGTCGTCTACAAGGAAATCCTATAAGACCTCGGTTCAAGAAGCCAATGCCGGATATTCAAATTTCTCCCGCACGAAGCTGGGCGGGTCGTTAGTTATAAAATATGTATTACTTAGTTTAACCATTGCTACATTGCAAAAAAGTTTCAAATAGAGTAGGATAAAATAAATGAATGATGAGTGTCTTATGTTTCCTGTGTTTTCTTCCCTATTTGTCTCACTACCTTTTACTGGGCCGTTTAGTCATTAAATTTTTTCAGCATAATTTAACCTTGTAAGCTTACTCTGTTCTAGAAGAATTTTAAAGTTCCTTTAAATACCTGAAATATATATTTTTTGCTATACTACTGAGATATTTTATCTGCGTTGAAGAGGAAATACTTTATTTTTAAATCCGTGTTTTTAGAAGAAACACTAAACAGTTTGTGATAAATTAAACGAACAAATTTTTGTGTGTGCGTTTTGCATAATTTAACCATTTAGACATGTACTTTTTATTCAAAACAGCATTCTTCCTTTGATTATTTGTCATACATGTTTGTTTTACCACGCCATTCAACCATAAAGCATTTTATGGGAGTTGAGACGAATCAGTTTTGTTTTTTAGCTGTCCCATTTCTGAGAAATATTGAAAATTTTGTGTGGAAGTAAATGCATGCAAGATTGCAAAAATTCTACATTTTAAGCAACTAAGCATGCATTTTGCTTTAATTATATATCTGATATCTTTCCTTCACTATACCAATGCATAACAGCGTATTTTATTTTTATATTAAAAGCATGTCTTTAGTTTTAACACTGATTTTTTTTATGAAAAATATTAAGTGCGGGAAATGACGAACATTTGAAAATTTTTTGCCTTGAATTTTGGGAAAAGTTAAACACCTAAACACTTACTATGTCTCTAAAAATCTGTTTACCGTATTATTGTCCCTTCACTACGCGTTTGAATCTCTAAGTTGTGAAGAATAGAAGGTAGAGTTCCAGTCAACGGGATAGTTCCGTTGATAAAAAAAATGAATTGGTGGTTAGGACAAACGTGTTCGAATCTCAGTCCTGGTAAACCGATGAATCAAAGTCGCAAAGTCGATGCTGTTATATAGTTATAGACCATGAGGCAACATACGAAAATTCAAGGTTAAAACTACCCCCTCCCCCCACACAAAAAGAAAACAAAAAAACAAACCAATATCTTTGAAAAATAAAACGACGAAAATTCTAGGTTAAAAAAAAACCAAGAAAAAACCGCATGTCTTTAAAAATAAGAAATGCGTAAATAAGTAGAAAAATATCTATCCAAGTGGTATCTCAAGTCTTGCACTTAAAAGTTCTAAACCTAAAACTTTGAATAAATTCACATGAGAAGTAGAATACAAGAAAGGAGTTTCTAACATCAGTGGTATAGTTCAGGTGGTAGAATATAGTCCTATCGCTCTCTGGTGATTTGGCTTGGCACCTGATTTAAAGCGACATTTGTCGCTTCTGGTAAAACACACAAAAATAACAATAGGGGAAAAAGCTACGTGGCGCCTTAAATAATCCAAATACAGCAGCATTAAAAGCACTGACTGTCCCTCGCTCCGTGAGAGGGCGCAGTGTGTCGAACTGCATCACTTAGGTGGGAGCACGACACCTTCCACGAAGTTAGGGGACTCGGGTTCACATCGCGGTTCTGGAGATGGTCTCTACAACGGGTTTTATCGGAATTAAGAATGGTGTTTACATAAATTATTTTCGTAATTAATTATTATTACTTACTGTAGGAAGTAGCGAGTGAATTAGGCCTCAGGTTTTAAGCTTGGGCAAACATGTAAAATGCCGTTACCCAACTTATTATTAACAAAAGTACTGTTCAGGCAAAGAGAATTAATGTGGACATTTATACAGATCTGGAAGCTCAAAAATTTAATTGTAATGCATTTATGATAAATATTTAGTGCACGATAAAATAGATAGTATAAACTCCGCGTTTCATGTTGAAATGATATAACTATTTAAGGCATTCTTGATCTGATAATTCTAAATTGCTTTCCTTATTTTACACAAATTTTTAGCTTGCCCTACCATTGACTCATACTATTTCAATTTTAGTACTGCTAAATTGTAGAGAAATATTAAGAAGTTTCGGAGCAGATAAATATTTGGAAGATTTTCTTACGACTTTTTACATCATCTAAATAAGCTCATCTGTTCTTTAAACTTGTTTGTATCTTTTAACTCTCTGACACGCCTACATAGCCCCTTTTAAGTACGTAAATAAAAGTTCTCCCTTAATATCACAATGTTTCGCTTTTTGTGGTGAAAAAAAAAACCCCCAAAACTATCCACGCAAACATTTAGAGGTAGTTGCAGTAGCGCACGAGCGCCATTAGGAATTCGGTTCACAAGTCCTCCTCGTAAAAGGCTCCACCTACAGCTGTTCATCCTTAATTACCCCCTCAGCGCAATCTCCAAAATCGTCAACTAGTTTTCCAGCTGGCTTCTCTTTTACCACGCAGTGCCTCGTCACTCCAGAAAAGTTTGACATTTTCGCTTCCTTAAACAAAAATCGTTTCGTTACCGTGGCGACCCTGCATGGGCGTGTTCCGTCTCTGAAACAACACTGGGACTCTCAGCGCGAAAAATCGAAGCCTCGAACTTCACCTTCTCTATTTTTTATTTTCGTCATTATTTTTCACCTAAAAACATTGTACGCTTATCTTTGGGGCAATAATGACTCGCTTTCTTTACTTGCACTTACTTTTCCCATTTGCTTCTACTTTCTTTCAAACGTTTCGTGATTTCCTGCCGCTGTTAGTTTTGGGATTTTTTTAATGCTTTCTTGACTTTACTATCAATTTTTTATTTATTTTTTTATCGGTGAAGTATCTTTATGGAAAACAGATAATGGTTTTGCTTGGAGAATGCACTGACACAGTTACAGTTAAATCTCGTAGTTTCTCATGTGCGTTATAATCTTATCTTACAATTTTTTTATAAACAATTTTGAACTTTATGAAAAGTTTACTTAATATTCTATGTCTGTTTCAGAAGCCAAAATCGAATTCTCTTATGTTAGTAACGTAGCGTAATGGACTGATAGGAACAAAAACACTGTCAGCCGCCATTTGTTAACCTCATAAAATATTTTTACTGGGTGGCAGTTGGCTTCTTTCTTTTGCTGGCATATATATCTCCTATGTCTTTTGATACATGTGTTGAGAGCTTTCTTCTCTCAATAAAACTCGGCCATTTTTTTATCTTGTTTAAGTTTTGCTACCCGTGAAGCTAATTTGTATGCTTAAGTCGGAGCTTGGATACTGCAACTTTTCACTTTTCAATTATCTATCGTGTGAGGTATAAAGATTTCACTTCTTCTTTGCCCGTTCATCCTTCTTGATAAACGTTGTCTTCTTCAAAGGCTTATGCTCTCTCTTGGTTCACACTATAGATTTTAAATACATTTTTTCCCTTTTCTTTTTTCACTTGTTTCTTTCACTTGACGCACCTTTGCTTACCTTCTATTCATTTCACAAAGTGTGTTTCTTCTGTGTTATTTTAGCTTTTGGTTAGGAATGACTTATAAAGCTTGTAATATCTGGGTACTGAAATTGAAAGAAAATTTCATTTGTTTTGCGATATCAAAGCATTGTTAGACCACCCTTGTCTGCAACGACTGCCTCGATTTCTTGAAGAGATGATGTAGTATTTGTTCTCTCTTCGTCGGAAAACGCGATATTTAAAAACGTGTCATGAACGGATGGTTTAAAATAAAAATAAAATAAAATGCAGATTTTTCATCTTTGAAGGCAGGACTGGAGTTACGTAGCTCTCGCGTCACAGCTAATGCGGTTTGTACAAGCAAATGTACAACAAGTAATTAAGATGTACGAATTTTTTCAGCGAGTGCTGTTTTGTTTAAGCAGTAACTATTCTGCGAGTGTGTTGGGGCTTTCTGCCATTGTGTTAGTAGCTGTTTTCTCAGCAAGTTTTACACTGAAGTACCACTGAATTAGGGATACCTACATAGTAACGAGTTGGGCCTCCTCTGGCCTTGATAACGGCTGCCACACGACGAGGTATAGATTCAACAGGTTTCTGGAAACGTTCAACGGGAATGGCTTGCCAAATATTGGCTAAAGCTGTCCATAATTCAGTAAGGTTCTTTGGTGCTGTGTGATGGCCTTTCACACCTTGTTCCAAAACATACCAAAGATGCTAAATAGGATTTGAGTCTTGGCTTCTAGGTGGCCAATTCATGACAGAGAAGTCAGAGGAATGCTCATCCAACCAGCCAGTAGCCAACCGGGACTTGTGAGAGGTACTGTTGTCTTGCATTACCGTGCGGATAACAGAACAGCATAAACGGATGGAGGTGATCACCCAGCAACTCTACGTACCGAATTGCATTGAGGGAGGTTGGTACACGCACCAAAGATCCCAAACTGTGCCACGAAAAACACCCCAGAACATGATTGAGCCACCATGCCCTTGTACAGTTCCAGCCAGGCATGCAGGATCCATGGCTTCATGAGCCTGACGCCATATTCTCAGCCTCCCGTCGGCGTTAAGTAGTCGGAATCGAGACTCATCACTCCATGCTACTCGTTTCCAGTCCTCTACACTCCAGTCCCTGTGCTCTCTTGCCCAGGAAAGACGTGCAACCCGATGGCGAGTATAGATCAATGGTACTCTCGTAGGTCGACGGCTCCCGAAACCCATACGGTGAAGCGAGCATTGCGCAGTCCGTTTACTGACTGTACGACTGGCACCGTCATTAAACTGGGTGGTTATTTAAGCTAATGTTTGGCTTCGCTGGCTACGTACAATACGCCTGAGCCGTCTCTCACCACGCACTGTCAAGGCTAATTGTCCTTTGCAGTTTGCCCGATCGCTAGTTTTTTTTCCAACATCCATGTATTCTTGGTATACTCTTGACACTGTCGACCTTGAAAATCCTAGCTGCCTGACGATTTCGGAAATTGAATGGCCCATGCGTCGCGCACCTACGATTTGTCCGCGATCAAAGGCGTCTAAATCAGGCAGTTTACCCATACTGGCAATTCCAACAACTAATTCAGAACAACCACAGTACGCGCTATACATGCAGTTACCACAGCGCCCTCACTTGCGCATACATGATGCGCAGCGCAACACAATTTGCATAGGCTTTGCTATTCCTATTTCAGTGGCACTTCAGTGTATATTTAGATGTGTTTGCGACGTATTGTCGAGCTATTAAGCTTGTATCCCTTCTTTCTTCCTGTACCTATTCCAAGCTTTACCGTTCAGTTTAAGTAGTTTTTTTCAAAATTAAAGTAGGTCAATTTTCGCTCGTTCATAACACGCTTATCTGTATTCTTTTTGTTTAATGATTAAATTTTGTAAATATTTTTCTTCCAATCTATTGGATCAAATCGATCCCTATTTTTACTCTGCTTTTATGTAGAGTAAGAAAAATAAAGGCATTTTAGTTAGCCTCCTCAAGTCTATTTTCTTGTGAAAGGTTTTTTTATTTCAGATAATTAAGGATGGGCCAAGTTATGCTGTTTGATCCACCCTACAGATGCTTTCACCAATTTTTGCTGTATATACTATAAAATGTCCTCATAAGCCCCTTAAAGAAAAATTTAGGCGGCTTTTCTTTTCCCTCGTAGATGGATTTGGAATTCTAGATTGCTAAAAAAGTTTTCGATAGGGTTATGATTTGAAATTTCTATGTTATAACGTTTTATTTCTTTAGCTTTTGAAACCATTTCTATATAGATATCACAGATTGGCATGGAATGAGGTCATGTTTGGCATGGATTGGCTGAGGCTAGGCTGTGTTTCGAAGTATTGCTGCATCGCAGGCAAATTACAATCGTCTAGCGTGTTTGTGAAGCTCTCAGCGTTTGTATTTGAACTAAGTCATTCCCGGGTGAAACAGCTGTAAGTAATCGATGATATTCCCATTAAATTCAAAGTGTTTGCATTATAGTGATGACGTAGCATTCCGCGGCAAATGTTATATCCGACTTGTTCAACTCATTGTATGAGTTTGTAGCTTGATTCGTCAATTCTTGTGAAATTCATCCAATCTCGTGCTCTTCTCGAACTATAAACTAAGCACCACTGCAGTCGTGTTCTGACATTAAGTTGAGTGATGTGGAGCTTTTGAGCAGCCAACTTTCCACGGTAACTGCTGCTATGTAACGTCCACCTGATTGAAAGGGATTAATTAATAAATCCTATGGCTGAGGGTACCTCGGATGACAAATTACCTGCGGGGGAGTTGCAAGTATAGCGATGTCTCATGTTGAATCGCTTGCTTAGATTACTGAATACACAAGGTGTGCCTATAAAGTAACCGGACAATTTTTTATAAATAAGAAAAATATTTCTCATCTTCAAATAAATTTATGTCCTTCAAAATAATCACCAAAGGAGTCTATATAATTTTTTCGACGTTTCTTCAAGTCATCGAAACACTGTTTATAGGCGTTGGAACTAACCGTTCGCAAAATACGCGTAACATTTTATTTAATATCCGAGACGTTTTCAAATCTCTGTCCTTTCATGGATTTTGCATTTCTTGATTACAAAGGACTTATGCACCACGAATTTGTTCCTGAAAATCAAACAATAAATCAGTATTTTTACAAGGAGGTGCTTTTTCGATTAAGAAACAGGATAAGGCGAGTTAGGAAGGAACTGTTTGATTCTGGGCAATGGTTTCTTTTGCACGATAATGCTAGGCCCCATACAGCAATTTCTGTACAACAGTATCCTGCTAAGCATTGAATAACAGTGATAAATCACCCACCATATTCTCCCGACTTATCGCCAGCTGATTTTTTCCGTTTTCCGAAGCTTAAGATGGCCATGAAAAGAACAGAGATTCGAAAACGTCTCGGATATTAAATCAAATGTTACGCGTATTTTGCGAACGGTTAGTTCCAACGCCTCTAAACAGTGTTTCGATGACTTGAAGAAACGTTGGGAAAACTGTATAGACTACTTTGGCGATCATTTTGAAGGAGGTAAATTTATTTGAAGGTGAGTCATATTTTTCTTATTTATAAAAAAATTTCCGCTTACTTTATGGGCGCAACTTGTATAGTGATAGATATAATTGTATTAAAATATCCTAGTATGTCGAAAGTGCAATGCTGAACAGATCTCTAGTGGTCAACTCTTTGATGATCTCGGTTACCAAGAAAATAATTTTTTTTAGAACTCATGCTGGTTTGGAATTTTATGAGAGTATATGTACTCAAAGAACGGCCTAAGCAGTGCTAGACCAGTTGAGATGGCAAATACATGTGTTCCTATCATGTGTTTTCATGATTTCACTCTGTTGGCACCATCAACTCTCAATCAGTTCAATGACCCCAGTTTCATATAATTTTGGGGGTCCTGAACAACGGCTAACCTGGTTACTGAGGTAACATCCTGCCACTATTTACACTCTAGAATTTCGTGCTTACCTCATATTGTTTCACGGCAGCTCAAAATGAATTCTTTTGTTCTACTTGGCTACTTTCTCATATAAAATAACTCTTACACTTGTTTTTGGTATTTAAAAAAGATGCCTTTGTTTGCTTGTTTGGTGAAGTACGTTTGCTTTTGATGATATCGTGCATGTTACCTACTTGGCCTTGATAACAGGTACATATATTTTTATTCTATTAAGAAGACTTTTTGTAATTGCGCATTAGGCTTTTCAGGCTGTGACTTCGCAAATCCTTGATCCCTATGATAAGCTACGGGGAAATTTTCCTCTGAGTATTTTTCCAATCACGTACTAGCAAATGCATACATTTGATACCAGTTTTCAGCTTTTTAAAATCTATATATTTAAGTTGCTAAGCCGACTTTTTGGGCAGTCCGTGAGAGAAAACTACTGCATCCATATACTTCATTTTGGTCTTAAACGAAAGATTGTAATCCGTAGATTTGTCAAATTTGGTTTTGGTAACCGCAATTTCTATTAATTAGCGATAATTTACAATTAAATATTGATTTCTGCGCAAGCTCAGTGGCATGTTTAAATCTGGCTTTAGAAACTCGATGTTTCTGCGCATGCTCAGTGACGTTTTAATGATAAACACGTTTATTCCGAGGAGTCTGTCTAGATATCTCTCTGCCATTTTAATTTTTTATAATAATTATGTTTGTGAAATATAAGATTAAATCTGGTGGAAATTATTTATTTCGCGCTGTTTAATGAGCGATAATTTACAATTAAAAAATTTGCTTTCTGCACATGCTCAGTGACATTTTTAAATCTGGCTTTGGATACTCGCTAAGCATGAGGCCGCTTACACACATTAATTTGTTTCTGCGCATTATTATGATTTTCAACATTTGGCATAGTAGTGTTGAGTATAATTTGTGCATTAGTACATTCATTTACTATCTAGCCGTCATGTTTTGACGGGAACCAACTAGTTAGTATTATTTTTATTTAGATTTATTATTATTATTATTATTATTATTATTATTTTAATTATTATTATTTTTATTTTTTAACTTTCATGTCAACACTTTTCTTTTAATCCTGAGAATGGAAATATAGCCACAAAAAATTATCCATTCCGAGGATATGGAGCCCTGCTCTCTAGTGCCTCGTTAATAATCAAATAAATAAATGTTTCTGCGCATGCTCAGTGACATGTTTTAATGATAAACATGTTTATTCCGAGGAGTCTCTCTAGATCTTTCTCTGCCATTTTTATATTCATTATTACATAGTATATAGACAGGTCTATCTCTGTGTAAGCTTTCTCCATAGGTCAACATTGAGTTGAGTGAATCCGATAGGGTTAGTACCAGCAGCCTTAAGGTGTCGACTATTCTAACTGATGACTACAGCATACATTTCACTTCCTGAAGTCTTTCCCCGCAAAATGAGGTTTCAATTAAAAAATGAGAATTAGAACTATACAGTTTTTGTTATAAGATGCTACACTGTTACTTTTCCTTATTATAACTAAAGCGGCAATAATAAATAGTAACAAAGTAATCAAGTGCTGTCCTGAATAAATGCCGCATGGCATAAACCATTTAAGTAATGATCATTGCCGGCAAGTAAGTATTGAAATGATGTAAAGAAATTTCACTCCATTTCAGTATTACGCCTAGCTAGATAAAATAGAATTATGCAGTTTTTGGAAGCAAGACTACGGAAAGGTCGTTCGCACTTTATGGAAACGATTTTGTAATTCATTTTTGTCGTTTGCATTTTGAGATAAAAATTTGGCAACTTCAGAATAATCGTCTGCTACCGTTTTGTTTTGATTGGAATGTAAATTAAAAGATTTATTTTGAAAATGGATCATAAAATTGATAGATGGCTCGGAGGTTACGTAACTGCGCTTTCCGAGAAGAAATATTCGTTTCAACAAATTATAAAGCGGTGTAAACATCGTGGTTATGGCATTTCAAAAAGAGGTATTTATAATATATTAAATTTGAAAGTAAAAAAAGTCTAACTGAAAGTAAAAATCAAAACACGACCGCGGGACATCATCTGAAGACTGTTCGAACGCAGGTAAATATCAAGAAAGGGAAGTCTCTGATCCTAAAAGAAAATCCGCCGACTGAAAGATCCCTTGCGTCGGAACTAGGAATGTCTTCTGGCACTGTAAGTAAAATCATTCATAAAGATTTGAAGTTAAAAAAGATGTTTAAACCTAATGTTCATCTGCTTTTGCCAAAGCATATTGCTGAAAAAAAAATTGTAGAAAATTATATTAAAAATACATAGCTGCTAAAAAAAGGAAATTTGTGGTAACACTCAATGAGGCATGGGTGTATTTAAGTGACTGTAATAAAAAAGATCAATTTTCTATTGCTCAACTGACGGGAATGACCGTACGAAATGGCTTCGTCAGTGTACGGAAAAGTTCCCAAAGGGATTCATGATAGTTGCAGGATTTTGTTACAACGGCAAACTAAAAATAAAAAAAAGTCTCAAGTAAAGCCAAAATTAATTCACTCTACTATCAGCAGAATATTTTAGAACCAATTTTTGAAGAAGAAATTCCAGCCTTATATGGAAAGGACATTGATAAAGTTGAGCTTCATTTGGACAAAGCCTCTAGTCACACGTCTAAATCAAGAGCCGTTTGTTCAGCAAAGAAAGAATCAGAAACAGAATAAAGTGTATCACATTTAATGAAATACCTGCAAAATCACCCGACACTTCCGCAATGGACTTTTGCGCTTTCGGTTTATTAAAACGAGCCTTAGCAAAACGGCATCCAAGAACACTGAAAGGACTTCGGAAAACTGTCCAAGAGGAATGAGGTAAAATTGACATGATAATACTAAACAAAGTTTACTTTCAGGGAAAATTCAAGTTAGAGCTATTTTCAAGAACCATGGCTATCAGACAGAAGCAAATCGCCACAAAAATACTGCATTTATACATAAAACTTAACTATCAAAATCGTTTCCATAAAATGCGACCGACCCTCTGTATATTTTAGCCACTACATCAATCAATCATTTTAAAATTGGTATGATATAATAATAATGAATGATAATACGGAATTCTGGGATGAATATTTTTTATTAATGTATAAATTAACTAATGACTTTAGAATTCATTAAACTTCCTGATGTGTACAGAAGGTTTTTAGTAAAACATTTTTATCTATATAAATAAAGCAGAGTGTCTCTATGTATGTATGTAACAAATACAAATCTACATTTCTTGACGAATCTGGTTGAAACTTCGTATACTTATGTTTTGAAGCCTGGAGATACTTCTAAGATTACTTTGGAAGCTTTAAAATAATTATAAATAAATACAGCTTTTAAATAATATTTCATCTTCAGACGATGGAATCAATCATTCATACGAACTGCGCATGCGCAGCTATTGGATGTTAATTCAAAATGTCTAAGGTAAGTGAACGCACGAAGTTATTTAAAGTTAATTTTCTAATATTCCTCCTTTAGTTTTCTTTTTTTTTCATTAATCCTTTTTTACTGGGTTAATTCCCAGTAAACGAATTACTGTTGAACTCTGGAATATTTCTGTGATAGTCACATACTGTTTTCATATTTGTTTGTGTTGTATTGCTAAGGAAATTGTGTTATTATTGATATTTTTGAAGGGCAGTGAAATATAATTAAGTTTTATTTACTTTTCTATTTTACATTTAGTTGATTTTCTAATTGTTCATAAATTAATAGTTGAAACAGAATTTATTCCTTTAAATATTATTTCAATGGGATAGTGAAGTGGAATTTGAACTTTCTGTCATTTTTTATTCTGTCTGCAACTCTTTGGAATATTTCTGTAATATAACTGTAGTTTTTTTTATTTTGGGCTTTTTTTATAACGAAAGGAATGACGAATCGGGGAATATTTTCATATTTGAACATAAAATTGCATGTATTATTTTACTGGGTTAAACCCCAGTAAAGAATTACTGTTGAAACTCTGGAATATTTCTGTGATAGTCACATACTGTTTTCACATTTGTTTGTTTTGCATTGAATTAAGTTTTATTTACTTTTCTATTTTACATTTAAATAATTTTCTAATTGTTCATAAATTAATAGTTAAAACAGAATTCATTCCTTTAAATATTATTTCAATGGGATAGTGAAGTGGAATTTGAACTTTCTGTCATTTTTTATTCTGTCTGCAACTCTTTGGAATATTTCTGTGATATAATTGTAGTTTTTTTTTTATTTTGGGCTGTTTTATAAGGAAAGGAATGACGAATCGGGGAATAATTTCATATTGGAACATAAAATTGCATGTATTATTTTTGTATTTTCAAATTTTCTCTGAGATTGCAGGTCATTTTGAAGATAACTGCCCTATCTTAAATTTAGCTAAAACGCCTATCACTCTCCACAAAATCCTAATGCTAATATTTTAATTTCCTTCTCACACATGATACATATGACAGTTATCTTTAAAATGGCCTACAATCTAAGAGAAAATTTTAAAATGCAAAAATAATACATGCAATTTTATGTTCTATTATGAAAATTTTCCCTGATTCGTCATTCCTTTCCTTATAAAAACAGCCCAAAATAAAAAAACTACAATTATATCCCAGAAATATTGGAAAGAATTGTAGACAGAAGCATAAAAAGAAAGAATATTCAAATAAAGTAGTGCTATTTTACCATAAAAGACCAAAAAAATCTTTAAAAAAATTATTTTTTTTGAAAAATTGACTCCGTAGAATATTAATCTGAAATTTAGCTAAAACGCCTATCACTCTCCACAAAATCCTAATGCTAAGATTTTAATTTTCTTCTCACACATGATACATATGACAGTTATTTTTAAAATGGCCTACAATCTAAGAGAAAATTTAAAAATGCAAAAATAATACATGCAATTTTATGTTCTAATATGAAAATTTTCCCCAATTCGTCATTCCTTTCCTTATAAAAACAGCCCAAAATAAAAAAAAATACAATTATATCACAGAAATATTGCAAAGAGTTGTAGACAGAAGCATAAAAAAGATAGAATATTCAAATAAAGTAACTAAATTAAACAAAATTTGACAGATAGTTCAAATTCCACTTCACTATCCCATTGAAATAATATTTAATGGAATAATAACTATTAATTTATGAAAAATTAGAAAATTAACTAAATGTAAAATAGAAAAGTAAATATAACATAATTATATTTCACTGCCCTTCAAAAATATCCAATTATAACACAATTTCCTTAGCAATATAAAAACAAAGAAAAGTGAAAACAGTATGTGACTATCACAGAAATATTCCAGAGTTTCAACAGTAATCCGTATATTGGGAATTAACCCAGTAGAAAAGGATTAATGAAAAAAAGAAAACTAAAGGAGTAATATTAGAAAATTAACTTTAAACAACTCCAATTAACTACGAAATAACAAATCCATGCGTTCACTTATCTTGGACATATAGAATTAACATTTAGTGGGTGACCATGCGCAGTTCTTATGAATGATTGATTCCATCGTCTGGAGATGAAATATTATTTAAAAACTATATGTATTTAGAATTATTTAAAAGCTTCCAAACTTATCTTAGAATTTTCTTAAGGCTTCAAAACATAAGTATACCAAGTTTCAACCAGATTCGTCAAGAAATGTAGATTTGTATAAGTTACATACATACATAGACACTTTGCTTTATTTATATAGATAGATATATGTTTTGCCCGTAAAATAGAAATATATTTACTGTATTATTTTAGTCCTTTTTGTTTAAAAAATATGTTAAAAGCTGAATGCTTCAAAGGAAATATATTTTTCAAAATATTAATATGTTTACATTCGAATCCTTTTAAGTTAGATTCTACTCATGGTTCCAATTCTTTAGAAATGTGTCCAACTTATAGATTTCGTTATGCATTATTGGTACTATAGCTTTTTGCAGTAAATGTCTTGAACTCTGAACAATATCCACCCTCCTGGAAATAATATTTAATATGTAATAACTATTTTTTTACATTATAATATACCTAACTGGTTTAATATTGTCAAATGATTAACATATTTCATTTTAATGTAACTAAATATAGTCTAATTTTTTATATTATTAGTTTCACTTTTCATTTACTTAAATTCAAGTTGAATACATTTAAAATTAATGCATGTTCCCCTCAAAAAAGCGGAAAATAGAATAAACAAACTGAAAAACTTCGCTCACCATATTTATATATATAATAAAAAAAAACACCCTAATTTACCAATAAATATTTTTATGTGCTATGAAAGCAATAATTTTTTTTAAATTTGATTTTAAAAATACTCATGTTTTTTAATTTCTTAATCTCACATATTCCATACAATATTTATGTTTAACCATACGTTGGTCTTACGTTTAGCTTCATCTCTATATTTTGACCCTTTCAACATAAGTATTATATTAATGAATGTGTGAAAAATAACATGTTTGGTTATATTAGTTGTTTGAAAACAACTGATCTTGCATTTATGGTGCGTGGAGCCCTAATTACAGATTTCTATAAATTTTTACGTTTGTCTGTGGCTTCTACCTATACTTTAATTTTTTTCTTTTCTAAAGAATCTTGCATTTATGGTGCTTGGAACTCTTAATTGAAGATTTCTATTAATTTTTTCGTTTGTCAATGCCTTCTAGCTATACTTTAATACTTTTGCTACAAAATCTTGCATTTATGGAGACATTTATTATGCAGATATTAATTATGGAGATGTTTATTGCTACAGAATCGTGCATTTATGGTGTGTGAAGCCCTAATTGCAGATTTTAATTAATTTTTACGTTTGTCAGTGTCTTTTACCTATATTTTAATTATACAATATTTTATTTAATTTGTCAGGGTCTTTTACCTATACAGGGGTGTCCAGCCCGCGGGCTGCATGCGGCCCAAAGCAAGTGTTAGTGAGGCCTAGAGTGTTAGTGAGAGAGAGCTCAAAGCGAAAAAAAAATTAATAGCCTGCCTTGATATAAAAAGGAATGCAGAAAATGAGAAAAATGGACCATGTTATGCAAATCATCTTCAAAATGGTGAATTTTATGAAGGCTTGGGGATTGATTCATAGCCAGTTTCAGGAATTTCTTAAAAGCTTGGATGCTGAATATGGCAATACTTTTAAGAAATAAGGTAGCTCAGTGGAGAAAATATTAAAAAGGTTTTATAGCCTACTTGCTGATATCAAATTGTTTATGACATTGAAAAGTAATCTGTGCCAGAACTTTATGATAACTGGCTTGCAGATTTAGCAGATTTTGATAGATCTGAATGCCCATTTAAATGACTCAAACACCCGTCACTTCATGGATTTTACTTCAGTGCAAAATCCACGAAGTTGAAAGTATGGCAAGCCAAATTAAATGTTAAAATTTTTTTGCGTTTCGAGACGCTGACCAAGCACAATTCTAAAAATATTACAAAATACTTAGCCCTACTTTCCGATTTAGTACAAGAATTTAAAATTGATTTCAGGACTTCGGGGGAAATAAACAATTATTTTTTGCATGTTTTCTACTCTATTTACAGTCGATATAGATATAATGCTAGCAAATTGTGAAATGGAATGCATAGATTTGCAATCTGACATCTAACTTAAAGAGAAATTCAATAGAGTCTCTTTGTTGTACTCATAAATCATACCTGCCCAGATATAAATATCCTTCACTGCATAGTCAAGCGTTATTCTGGTCATCAACGTTTGGAAGCACGTACATCTGTGAACAACTATTTTCAAGAGTAAAGCACACTAAGAGTCAAATTAGAACCAAAATTTATTCGTTGTTTTTTAGTATTGATGTGTATGACATTTCCTATCTCTTTTTTATACTATGTTATTTATACTGTGCTTAATTTTTCATGCAGTGGTTCACAAGGCAAAAGACAATTTGACATTTTTACTTTTCAGCTTTTAGTGATGAAAGGCTGAATCTATCTAAATTCTGAGATGTGTATAACATTTCACATGTTTTTTTCCTATGTTATTTATACTGTGTTTAGTTTTTAAGTTGACTTTCGTTAACAAACATTCATATTGAACCCCGAATCAAGAAACGAGAAACATAGTTTATGAAGGTACTTGAGATTATATTTGGATCAGTTTAATTGAACAGAGATTTATATGGAGTTTATTATGGACAGGATGTTTCTATTATTGCTACAGAATCTTGCATTTATGGTGCATGTAGCCCAAATTGCAGATTTCTGTTAATTTTTTCATCAGTCAGTGCCTTTAACCAATGCTTTAATACTTTATTTATATATTTTTTTGGCTACAGAATCCTGCATTTATGGAGGTATTTATATGGACAATTAGACATTTTTGCTTTTAAGCTTTTAGTGATTTATTATAAATGTATATATTTTATGATATTTATACTGTTATTAAATCTATGTTATTTATACTGTGTTTAGTTTTTAAATTACTTTTTGTTAACAAACATTAGACAATTTGACATTTTTAATTTAAACTTGAAAAATGAAAGGCTGAATCTACTAAAATTCTGAGATGTGTATAACATTTCACATGTTTTTTTTTAAATGTTATTTATGCTGTGTTTACTTTTTTAATCAATTTTGTTTAACACACATTCGACAAAATGACATTTTTACTTTTTAAAACTCTTAACTTTCCAAGAGACAATTTGACTTTTTTTCCTTTTCAACTTTTAGTGGTTTATTATAAATGTATATATTTTGTTTTACTTTTCAGCTTCTTTTGCTCCAAAGATGAAAGGTTAAATCTAGATGAATTCTGAGGAGTTAATTATAAATTTATATATTTTTATATTGGATTTTTTTTTATTATTTGGGTGTATAACATTTCACATGCTTATTTTTCTATGTTATTTATACTGTGTTTAGTTTTTAAATTGATTTTGGTTAACAAACATTCGACAAATTGACATTTTTACTTTTCAGCTTTACTTTCCAAAAGACAATTTGACATTTTTCTTTTTCAGCTTTTAGTGGTTTATTATAAATGTATGCATATTTTATGTTTTACTTATCAGCTTCTTTTGCTCCAAAGATAGAAGGTTAAATCTTGCTAAATTGTTTAGATTTTAAATTGATTTTGTTAACAAACATTCCACAATTTGACATTTTTACTTTACAGCTTTTAGTGATACAATGATGAAAGACTGCATCTACCAAAATACTGAGATATGTATACCATTTCACATGCTTTTTTTTAGCTATGCAATTTATACTGTGTTAAGTTTTTAAATTGATTTCGGTTAACAAACCTTCTTAAAAATCCGGGCAACGCCGGGTACTTCAGCTAGTAGGTTTATATTTTATTCCACCGAAAGTGTAATATTTATTTATTTATTTTTTTAATAAATACTCTGTTAGGTTATTTATTACTCTCAGTCCATTTGTTTCGAAATAAGAGAATTAAGGATTTTTCACTCTAATATTTCGAAAACATGCTACATACAATTGAAGCAATGTTAGTTCTTTAAAATTTTAAAACGCTAGCTCATCATAAATTAAGCATTGACCTCTCATCTTTACGCTTCGTCGACATTTGAAACGTAAGTGCATCCTTAATTCCTTTATGGGAACATTACTTTTCTCGCTACTAAAGATGTTTCGTCGTTGCACTACATCATCTCGTTATGGTTTAAATGAAGCATCTGAGTGTGAGATGAGATTTAATTATTTGAGAGAAATCCTTGGCCTCCAATTAAACTGAATGAAGTCTATTCGTGCCGAAAATTATTTAAATCCAGTTTCTGTATATAAAAATAGGATTTGTTTATAAAACGCTCCTTAATTTAATAGGGGCTAGATACTGAAAACTCAGACAAATAAGTCGAGGAAAAGCTAAGAAATTCTTTATTTTTTGCCAAATCGATTAAGTCCACCTTTCGTTTCTTTTAAAATTTTAGTGTCAAGCACTTGATGGATTCCTCACTTTTGACATTCCTAATAAATTTCCCAAATAAATAATAAGTATGAACACCACTCAATGACAACATAGTTAAGTTACTTTTTTCTATGTTGATATACAATTTAGGAATATCAATTTAGATATATTTTTTCTTTGTTGATATACAATTACATTTTTTTTAAGTTACTTTTTTACTTTTTTATGATGAATCTTACGTAGTTTCGTATATTTTATATATGCTTTATTTCACAATTACAAAATGACACAAACCGTACTCTTACTTTCAGTTCAAAAAACTATATCTGAAAGAAGTTGCCATATCCCAAAACAGTAACTTATGAGAATTGACATCACGTGGGTATATGAGTTGCAACATCCTCCCACCTTTTGTATTGCAGGCACACTTGCTAGGCAATACAAAATTAAATTAAATCTATATTACGTAAGACTAAGAAAAGAAAACAAAAGAATTCTAGCTAAACTATACAAAAATTAAAGTCACTAAAACAATCTACAAGTTCAGCCGTTTCACAGGTACAATATGTCGACCACGACGAGTTATATATGTGTTATATATACGAGTTATATATTGTATATATATATATGTATATATATATATATATGTATATATATATGTATATATATATATATATACATATATATATATACATACATATATATATATATATATATATATATATATATATATACATATATATATATATACATACATATATATATATATATATATATATATATATATATATATATATATATATATATATATATATATATATATATATATATATATATATATATATATATATATATACGAGTTATATATTGTATATATATGTGTGTATATATTGAAATATCTGTTTAATGCGTTGTTGGACATCGGCTGATGCTATTTGTGCCAATGTCTCAATCCTTTCTCTTGTTGACAAGAGAGGTCAGCTACGGTCATTCAGAGTCTCTCGACGGCCACGCTATTGCAGTGGGTTCAATGTTTTACTGGAATTCTTGTATTCGAGGTACCCGTTGAAATGGTCGAAGTGGAAAAATCCTAACTGTGCCTGTATCTCCGAAGTGCCATGACTCTTGCCACGAGCACCAACTATCATACCTGGTTGAAATTAATCTAAGTCATGATCACCTGCCATGGTCACTGCTCAATCAGCTTTTTAAATATCCACCAATGTCTGCCACTCTATATAAGCTGCTGGAGGACGAAAGCTTTGACGAGAAAGGGAGTATTGCTACATGTTCCAGAGAGTGATCGTCTTTCCCAGTTTTTTTTTTTGGCAACTCAGTGCATTTGCTGAACCAACAGTTACAGAGTTTTTTTTCACTATGTTACATAAGAAATGGTTTAAAAACATATATTATCTGGATCTTAGAAACTTTTATTAATTTTTTAACCATTTTTAGAGCCAAAAATAAGTAATTTTTCATTCTAGTTTTTTCTTCAGCCAAAATAATTTTGGGAATTTTCTCTCGATATAAAAGATCTCGAGAACATGAAAATAGGACATGAAAAAACTTCATAGGGATATCTTTCAAAGAACTTTAGATATATTCTTTCAAAGATGGCATGTCGTAAAAAAAAAACTGAATTCTGAGGGACAGTGAAAGTACAGACATACAGCAGAGTATAAACAGGAAATCCGACGTAAATAAAGCACAAATAGCAGTAAGATGCAATTATTTTGCCTACGGCCGTTTCGAAGCTACAAAGGAGCTTCTTCATCAGTGCAAAGAACTTAGTGGCAGCTCGAAAACTAAGCTAGGCTTAGTTTTCGGCTTTTTTGAGCTGCCACTAAGTTCTTTGCACTGATGAAGAAGCTCCTTTGTAGCTTCGAAACGGCCGTAGGCAAAATAATTGCATCTTACTGCTATTTGTGCTTTATTTACGTCGGATTTCCTGTTTATTCCTCGAGCACAAAGGTTTTATCTTTTCTTTTCAAACACAGCGGAGTACTCGTAGGTAATTCCCAAAACTGTGTAGCAAGTATTAAATATGGAAATTAAAATTTGCCTTTGTTGGAGAATACTATCTCTTGTACCTTATAAAGAAAGTAAAATGTCAATTGTAAAAAACTGCATATTCACATTCAAATTTTTCTGAAAATTTTTTAATATGCAGGTGTTTATAATCATACTTATAAAATTAGTCTAAAATATATAACTGCACATATTCCCATTTCGCTGTTAAACGACAGACAATGTAGTTTTTTTTGACATTTTTAGAAAATAATTTTAACGTTACCAGATAAAATACTTAAAAATATAATATGTTGTAAAAAATATAACATGTTGCTGCTTCCTGATTTGCTTTTTCTCTCCAAGCTGAACGTCCGCAGTTTTTACGTCTTGTTTTTACGTCAAAAATTACACACAAAGAAAAGTTATCGCTGGTTATAATTCCTCCCTCATCCATTAATTTTAGAATTTTTCTGACATTTATATATTGAAGAATATAATACCGAACATAATATTTCTGAATGCAGGAATGTGCCAGTTCCTTATTTTTTCGTTTGTCTGAAACACGTGGCTGAGAAACAATTTATAGTTCCTAACCTACTTCATGTATGAAAAAAAAAAAAAATCGGCGAACAATGTCTAAGAACATGTGACTGCTACTAAAGCAATTATGTAAATGCTTTTTCTATATATGTATAGAAAAGTTTTATATATATACACATTTATAGTTTAAAGTATGCCAACTGTCGCCATGACAACTTACTATGGGCGTTTTCATTGCTAAATGAAAGCACGAAAAAAATCCCGAACTTTCTGAAATTCTGACGGAGAAAAAGTTTAAAAAATTATTCCGGGAATGATTTATACAGTAAAAGCAAAACGGCAGGCGATAAAATGACAGTAAGGGTTTTTTATCGCTTGACCTTCAGAGATAATAGGTTATTTCGTTATCGATTAGTTTTAAAGCAGTAGTGACCATCAAAAGTATCTAAATCAAACGTTACGATCCCCTAACTTCTCTCTGACCCAGAATACTTCACCGTTCATTAGAAGCGAAATAGGACAGGAAAATTTCGGTTGCTGCTAAAATGTTCAGAGAATATTGACTACATGTAGTTTTGGGTTAAAAAGGATGTGTAATATCTCTTAATTTTAATATTGATTGGAATATTTCTTTCAATAGAAACGGCTCTATTTTAGTGATTTTATTGATTTTAAAAATAAAGTTTCCAAAATGTTTCATAAAAAATTTCTACACAGCAATTTGCAATTTAGTTTTGAAGACTATTGATTTTATTTCGGTGTGCTTCGAAACGTCTGAGACTAATTGAGAATATGGTTAGGAAAACCAGGCTTTGCTTCTTAGGTCTTAGGTAAAACCTCTCTTCTTGGTAGGCTTCCTTAATGAACATACAGGATTCAGTGTATAACTAAAACTTATATATTAATGTTCCTAGCTAAAAGTCAAACAGAATCTTGCATGGGAGAATTTAACCTTTTCCTTACGGGGTGGGATAGCATGTACCCCAAGAATACGAGTCCAAGAATATATATATATATATATATGTGTGTGTGTGTGTGTGTATGTATGTATATATATATATATATATGTATGTATATATATATATATATATATATATATATATATATATATATATATATATATAATTATAATTTTAATACTGTAAGGATTATGTCATAGAATAATGATCTTCACAAAAATATCAAACTTAATGTTGTAATAAACCAGTTAATGCTTTGCCGACGTTTACATTCAAATGTAATAAATATGGATATTAGAATAAAAAAATTCGTAAAAATTGCTTCTGAACAAGGTTTTCCTGTTCAATTCCTTGCGTAAATCTTAACCCAGTTTTTCAATTTAAATAATACTGTATGAAAGCAACTTTTCATCTTATAGTTGGCAACATTAATTCCCTATTTTGACTGTAAAAGTGTGAGTGTTGGTGAGCCGTGACACTAGCTTGGTGAGGTGGTATGTCTTTAGATGTATTGATATATTTTACGTTTATATTTATTTAGTTTTTTAGCGTTATAAATAGTTTTATTATTTAATGATAATCTCTGGTTTAATTTGTTTGTTTCACTTTAGTTGTTCTTTCACTTTAATTCATCTATAAGGATTTGGTGTTGTAGCCGACCACCGAGAGTGTTATCCCGATTTAAAACATGTTTAACCGGGGTTGGGGGGTCACAACCCCCCTAGTCCTTAACTATAACGCATCCATTTCCATTCTGTTTTAGTACTATTCTGTTTACCTTATTGATATCAGTGTTTATAGTATTATATGGTCGCATCAGTCCCCTAGTGTATGTTAATTTTCAACCATCGAATATATATATATATATATATATATATATATATATATATATATATATATATATATATATATATATATAAAACTCCCTTAATGGCCTTTCTTACAAAGGGGGTATGAAATTTCCAGTTATAAAGAGGGAATCCGAAAAATGGGCACCGTAAGCTAAAGGTTAAACGGCAAAACTGCACTGTTATCTGATCGAAATTGTCAAGTTGTTTGGGTTGCAACTAGTGTGCTAGAATCGAACACAGTACTAATCACAGACTCACTCTTTCTAACAGTCTAATGGGTAAAGTGATGAAGATCCTCGGCCGAGTCCCCCCCCCCCCCCAAATGCAAAGATTACTGGCTGTACTTGAGTAAGTCATCACTACTAGATACACCAATCTCCCTCATTTCAAATAGACCAGTTTCATACCATTCAATAAAATTATTCCTTCGCAAAACTACTATAAGGCTGTATTTCATCAAGAAGAGACTTGATGGAAATCGCAGTCAAGCTTAGCTTGACAACATGAGATATATCCCACATGCCCTCAGGTGTAATGCAGTGTCGTCTTTTCGCCCGATCACTGGCCATAAGTGCATCGCTAAACACTTGTTCAAGATAATATATATATATATATATATATATATATATATATATATATATTATATTCTCTTCTTGCAGACTCTTGTGGTGGGAGGAGTCCAGTTGACAGTTCAAGAATTCCACCCCCTTAGGATTGACATTTTGAGGGATTGTAATGGCTCTCTCTCTAGAGGGGGGTTAAGCGCTGCCCCCAAATTTTTATTTAAAATATATTTTTATCAACTATTTACAGGTACATAAATGCCGATAATCAAATAAAATTGGTATTGTCAGATAGCCCGAACTTTTCTGCACAGCGCTACAGGATTCATTTTATAAATTTCGGCCACGGAAGGAATTGATGAGCGTTTAAAACACACTGTACCAGATTTTTCCCCCGAATAATTTAAATTTTAAAATATTAATTACATTTAAAAAAAAAATGAAAAATGTACACAAATGTAAAATTTCTTTCTCTATGACGGAGTACCATTTTTTAAAAAAAAATCTTTAAATCCAAGTCGGAAATCCGTGGACACATTTTCTCCATAGGTTAACATTGAGATGAGCGAATCCAATGGGGTTTGTACATAGCAACCTTAAGGACATCGAGATAAGAGGACAATAGGAACCCACCCTTATTTAAAATCTGCTATTGAACATGAAAACGATTACTAGTTTTGAACTATTAAGTGTAGTTCTTCATCAAGCCGGGGAGCATTAGGGGTTATTGGTCTCTACTCATAACCCACAAATGAAAAAATCATTAAAGTTTTTGATATTTATGAAGGAAGAAACCTACTATTTTCCCGGAAGAACTTCCAGGGAGTCAGTGGCAGAAGAAGAAATATTAGCTCATCTTGGCGTGATCTTGAGGTGACAAATTGCATGAAGACTTTCTAATGGGCGGTGCTTAATATGGGTGTTTTGACGGTGAAAGTTTCACTCCCCTTACAGATGAATCCCTCTCATCATGCTAACAAGGTAGCAATCCCTTTCCCGTCTTCGCTTCTTTACACGGTGCCAAAATGGGTGTCTATAGCAATGGTTCCCAACTGGTGGTACGCGTACCATTGGCGGTACGCGAGAGCATTTGAGGTGGTACGCAGAAGGATTCAATAATAATAAGTACTATGGGCTAGTTGAACCTTACATAGAAACTCTAATAGGAAATAAGCATAAGTAACAGCAAGTTTTTCATTGGCCTCCCGATAAAGACATTTCAGTGTTGGGAAATTGTATTTGCCCATTTATTAATATTAATTACATATAAACGGCTTTTTCGAGTTTTATGGATTTGTTTTCTGTATTTTGTTTATTAATACTTAAATACATTTTGCAAATTTATTCATATGTGTATAGAATTTATTAGACCCCCCCCCCCTTAAAAAATTGTAACATAACCAGTGGTACGCAACGATCCTACAAAGCTATTAGGTGGTACTCAAGTATAAAAAGGTTGGGAATCACTGGTCTAGAGGATAAAAATTTCACTCGCCCTTCCTCTTACAGATGAACCCCTCTCATAGTACTTACAAAACAGCAACCCTTTAATGTCTTCGCTTCTGCCGCCAAAATTCTTCTGGCGAGTTCTGCTGTTTCACTTATTTTACTCTTTCCATATTATCTCACTGTTTGTGTTCAATTTAGAACCGCAATGACACCAGCGTATTTCTGGAATGAATGTGCAGAAATACGGGAAAGTAATTTATCAGGAGAATTACTACCCCAAGGAGACAATGAAAAATAAGGGCACACTTTGGAGGCTACAAGGTAGTAAATTTCTTATCGTTTGTCTGGAAGGGGATTTCATATCGCTCAAGGTGAATTCTCTGGAAAGCAAAATCAAATTAGGATGTCTAAATGCTTTTGTCTCCATACACACATGTTCTAGGAAATTTACTGTATTTAATCATTTAATGTATTCAAGTATTTATCAGACATATCATTAGATTAAGGATATCGTTGTTCTTTGCTTTTTTTCTTTTTGCTCGTAGTTGCTTCGTTAATCTCATTTTTGTTTTAAATCCCAGCACTTCCCCAGTCTGGAATCTTGTATATATTTATATTCTAGTCTGTTTGTAGCTGTCAGGGATATTGTATTGATCTACATCGATCTGAAAATGTCGGAGTATTTCACAATATTTAATCATGATTAAATATTGAAAATTTACAATATTTAATCATTTAATGTATTCAAGTATTTATCAGACGTATCATTATCAGATTAAGGATATCGTTGTTCTTAGCTTTTTTTCTTTCTGCTCGTAGTCGCTTCGTTAATCTCATTTTTGTCCTTAAATCCAGCACTTCCCAGTCTGGAATCTTGTATATATTTATATTCTAGTCTGTTTGTAGCTGTCAGGGATATTGTATTGATCTACATCGATCTGAAAATGTCGGAGTATTTCACAATATTTAATCATGATTAAATATTGAAAATTTACAATATTTAATCATTTAATGTATTCAAGTATTTATCAGACGTATCATTATCAGATTAAGGATATCGTTGTTCTTAGCTTTTTTTCTTTCTGCTCGTAGTCGCTTCGTTAATCTCATTTTTGTCTTAAATCCCAGCACTTCCCCAGTCTGGAATCTTGTATATCTTTATATTCTAGTCTGTTTGTAGCTGTCAGGGATATTGTATTGATCTACATCGATGAGAAAATCTCGGAGTAAATATTTTCTTTTTAGTCTTTTCTACAACATATATTTTCAATTAAACCTACATTTCATAGACATCAAAGTGAGTTGTTGCACTGAATAAATTTTAAGGATGTACTTGATAAAGTGTTCTTTATGTAAAGTGCATTTCTTAATAATATACAGTCTTTGAATTTGATAGTAATATACAGACGATGCTCGATATTAATACCTTACCCCTGTCCCATAGCAAAAGTCGTTATAACAAGCGGTCGCTGTACCAGAAATTGATGAAAATATAACAAACTCTTATTTACGGGAAAATTACGTTATTTAAATTCCTCCTTAGTACATGATAACAATGTAATACAATTATTCCCTTTGTTATCAAATAAGCACTGACAATGAAAATTAATTCAAGTGTGATGGCAACGAAAATCAAATCAACTGGCAAGCGTGTGTAATTTAAGAGAACGATAATTTATGGAATAAAAATTTAAAGTAAAAATGAATGAAATCACAAAAAACTGGATGTCACTTATAATTACTTCCTAGAGACATAATCAGAAATCGTTGATTGTATTACAGAATTCAAGATGTCTTTTAAACATAACTTTCCATCTCTGTTAAAGGTCCTGTAGCGGGAGAGAATCGGGGACGTTGTACTGAGATTAAATGATCTGCAGGATCGTTATATGGGATTAAAAATGTATATCAACATTTTACACCGGTCGTTGTATTGGAACGATTTCTATAACGCGTGGTCATTATAACGAGCGTCGATAGTATTATAATTAAAATAATTATTATTTATTATATTATTAATATACTACAGTCGGACCTCTATTTAACGAACCTCCATTTTATGAATTTCTCTATTTTGTGAACTTTTTCTTGGAACCAAGAACATTTTGTGAATTTCTTCGTAAAATAACCTCCAAATAGCGAAGTGCATTCTCTATTTAACGAAATTTTTCTTTTGACCCAATATTATTTTTTTCTCCATATTTCTCAAAATATTTCTGAACATTTCAAACTTATTCTTTCTTTTAACACATTTATCACATTAACTTTCTTTTAACACATTCCGACGCGGGTTGCAGTTTGAAGAAAATACGCCTGAAGGGGTTTTTGGTGCATTGCAAAGATGAGAGACGTATTATGCGAGAAAACACTTTTTCAGACAAAATTAACAGACTTCATCAGCAATTAAATTTAAGGACGCACATGGTAATGTATACTTAAAATTACTTGTTATAATAAATGCGATAATGACATTAAAATTAATTTTAATATATTTTTTTTAAATTGAAAATACAGTATATTCCCGGAAAATGTTTTGTTTTATTCTTCTTTTCCTTGCAGATTTCTGTTTGATGGATAAGATATATAAAACAAATAAACATTAATTTACAAAATAAAGGTGTGATCAATTAGTTTTATTAATAATATTTAGTGTTTATGAATTTAAAATTTGTTTTGTGTAGTTAAAATATTTTAAAAGGTGAATCTCTATTTAACGAATTTTCTATATAACGAACTTTTTTTCGGGATTTAGCGACTTCATTAAACAGAGGTCCGACTGTATATATTGTTATTATTATTCTTATTTTGTTTGTATTTGTATTGTATTATTGAATTTTACCATACCGCAAAACGAACTGATAATTAAAAATATCACGTGAATACACACGCGCGCTATTTTACCAGTTACATACCAGGTTTATATTTATTAACTCCAACGATATGTCCGTAACCATGTAACTGTATGTATCTCTTCCGTCTCTATGATATAAAAAAAGAAAGAAATTAACAATTTCCTGCTCTCAATGGATGATCGTAGAGTGCGTCCGCGTGCTGGCTTTGTTCCGAGCAGCTTTGATCCGATCAAAATGCACCTTTCCGTGCATCGCTGGGAAGTTTGCCAACTCCGTTCTCTCTTTTATGGATTGGCCTTGAATTTAGCAACCCCCCCCCCCCCAACTTTGGAGATGGTTATCGATTTAGGATACAGCCCGAGTGACCATCAAGTGAAAGCAAGCCGCTTACACACAGATTGTTTGGGAGATGAGTCGTAAAAAATCGCGGGCTTGCCAACAGATGATACGTAATTACGAGGCTCGGGGCTTTTTGGAGGTATAAATATGAGAGATATTAGAGGAAATGAGACAGATTGAGGGAGAGATTGCAGACCGCTCCGTTTCGCGGGGCTTAAGGCTGATTAAGTTAAAATGGCCGCTAAAAAATTACAACAGCTTTAAAACCTTCTTTAATTAAGTAGAGGGAGGGTTTAGGAGTGAGAAACAAATTTCCCCAAGAAAAAACAGAACAACAACAACAACAACAAAACCGGCGTTTAAATTTAACCATCATTAAATACGTTCGTCTTTAGGCCGGATATGGGCCCATTACATTTGTAGACCGGAAGTCCTTCTGCTATGTCAGAGAGGGTGGGAGAAGGTAGTGCCCCCGGATGTCGACCCTGGGGGCTGCTCGGTCAAAATTGAGGTGGCATTAGGGGAGCGATGTTGACTCACCTATGCGGTGCACCCATCGAAAGCAACCAATAGCGCCCTTTACACGTACGTTCTATCCCGAGTGAAACCCCGGTCCAGCGCGATTGAGTACACGTGTGAAGGTGTCGGAGAGGAAGGGAAACTGCTTTGGAGCGCACTGCAAGTTTTCCCCCGCGCAATACCGTATGCTCCAAGCACTCCAAGAGCGTACGTGTAAAGGGCGCTATTTGCGAGTGCTTGGAACGTGCGCGCAATTCCGTACGCCCCAAGCACTCGCGAAAGAACGTACGAGTAAAGGGCGCTAATGATTCTCGCGGTTAAAGTGCGAATGTCTGCACTGACATGTGCCCCTCATTCGCGAACTACAACACTTTAAATTCTGGCTTGAAACATACCATAATAGAGTTGAAAAACTGCGCGGAACTCGTCTTCCTGAGTGGCTGCCCCTGATGCAAATATGTGCACCTTAGGTGTACCCAGGAAACAGAAAAACAGAAGAAAGAAGAAGAAACAGAAAAACAGGCATAAATATATATAGAAACTTCTTGCCGTAAAAGTCGAATAACCAATGCCGAAAAAGTGTAACATTTTCCCCGCAAATTCCATTAGAAATGTCCGTACACCAGGAGCTCATTTCTTATGACTTTTCTTCACAAAGTCTGAGCCTTGGACCTAGGTTTCGCCCTTTTTATGGACTCCTCAGCAAGGTTATAGCCGATAAGTACCCTTGAAGGAAAATTATTTCAAAGGCGGAATTTCTTGAGATTTTTACTGATGATCGGCAAAGAGATGTTATCCTGCCGACAACGGAAAGAACTATAAGCAGGGCCCGATTTAGAAAATTCTTGACTATAGGCACAACTCGGGATGGGAGCCCCCTAACACTGATGTGGGCGTAAAATTACCAAAATTGACACAGAAAAAAGAAAATAATCATGAATCATTGTGAAAGTACCATTTTACCAAGAATTGGCTATTTGGAGCGTAGAAGCCTAGAGCATTGTCAAATAACAAAAAACAATACAACATATTAACTTCGGCAATAAAACACCAATACAATGCAACCAGAAAAACTTATTAATCCGTTATATACACTATAACATACATATGGTGAACTATACATATAACTATACCTATGATGAACTTATCAATGAAATTTGAAAAGATATATAAAAAAATTGCTATTAAAAAAGGTAAAATAAAAAAATTGGGAATTTTTCTTTTAAAATAAAAATTTTGGTGAAGGCCCGGGCCTACTGAGCCTAATGGAAAATCCGGGCCTGACTATAAGCTTGTAATGAAAAAGGGGAAATAAAATTTTTGTCCGGGACCCCCCCCCCCCCCCCCCCCCTCCGCATTCCAGTGTGATATAGACTTTGATCGAAGCATCCAGATAAATATTTTTATCTCCAATTTCATGTAAAATTTTACCACCAATTTTCGAAATTACGTTATACGTATCTAGAATTTACCCTATAATATGAAAGAATCAAATGAACATTTTCAGCAAGTGTTGGACGGTAGTTCGTTCCATTTTCTTCTGTGAGAGTATCAAGATGTTTTACTAAACCCATCTGGCAAGTATATAAATCATTTCTGTTTCATTATGAGAAACACTGCAATAAATCACAATGGATAACTAATATTCAAATCTAACATTTTATTCTCTCTTAGCTATATTCTCCCAAACTCCTTTTCCAAAACGTCCGTACGATTTTGCATTGTAATCGTAAATGAACTCGAGCATTCTAATTAACTGTAAATTATGCAAATGAAAAGTAAGCAGTGGAGGAAGCCAGCTCCTAGGGTATTCGTGAAATGTGTTTCGATATATGTCAAGGGGGTTCGAATTAGTTATTTACCATTTTGGATTTTTCAACTGAACTTAAAAGTTTCTAGAAATTGCATTCGAGGTTATTGAGTTTGATTTATCTTGTTTAGTTGGTCAAACGAAAGGTAAAGACATGCACGGAAATAAGTTGTCCTTGCGGAAATTAATCTTAGTATTTCAGAGCTTGTCGACGTACAACAAAAAAAGTTTGTTTACCTCTTCCACGAAAACAAATAAATAGTTAGGGATGAGAAAAGCCTCAAAATG